>VUQG01019314.1:66222-105947 GCA_015106755.1 Etia nguti | reverse complement strand
TAGATAGATAGATAGATAGATAGATAGATAGATAGATAGATAGATAGATAGATAGATAGATAGATAGATAGATAGATAGATAGATAGATAGATAGTGTAGGCAGGAAATGCCTCATAACTGCGACAACGAGGCGTCAAGCGTATATTAATAGAGTGATCCTGTGCGAGCGCCTCCTTTGGCTGTAAATTCCCTACAAAAATACCTCCCAGTTACCCTTTGACCCTCTGGGAAACAGTTCAGCAGCAACCCGTCACCACACCTGCTAGGCTTGTGTCACACAGATCAGGCCTGGAGCTTGCTGAGGGGCAGGAGACAATCTGGCAAAACACACTCTGACACAAGTCACAGGTCTCTAACATCCTAATATATTTACCAGATTCCACTGGTACTCCCTGGATGACTTTATGTATTGTATGTTGATTGTTTTTTTGTAAAGGATTTTCTGGGAATGGCTGCAACTAAGCATTTCTGAAAGTCTGAGGAGATCTCACGTAAGCTTCTTGGCTTTGAACATGCTACATGAAAAGGGAGAGGCATGACTCGAAAGCAGCAGGAAATCCAAAGACGATTTTATGCAGGGGTGTCTCTGACAGCGACTTTACAGCTTTTTTTCTCGTCTTGTTTGCCAGAACGTCCCTGCAACTGAAATGATTAGCCAAGCTAGTTGTGTTTTTGTGTGCGCTGCCGCTGTGGGAGCTGTATTGCTGGGAGTGGTGGACAGAGATAACGTAGCCTTGTGGCTGGAACTGACGACCATAGAGTCTGCTGCTGTGGCATGTTCCACCTCAGGGAGGAAAAGGGAGGGAGGTGAGGGCCGTCTCTGCCGGCCGCTCGTTAGGTAGGAAGTGTTTGCATCCTCTCTCTCAAGCTGCATGACCAGCTGTACAGTGACTTGTGAGGATGTGGGAGTGGCCTGTATAAATAAAATAGGAGCGATGCGTCTTCCTAAAGTTTGACAGAAATAAGGATTTCCACTCACACATTTGACCTGTGCAAGTGTAGTTTATGCTTTTTGGCGTGCAAAACACGTTTCTTACACTTTCGCTTTCTGTCATAAGATATGAAATCAGCAGAGCCAAGACGCAATTCCAATGATAGCAGCTGATGACTTTAACATCTTCCATCTGATATCGAGACCTGCGTTAGTTTCACTTCTGAACCCTAAGCACAGACGCACAAATGTACACACAAACACACACGCCATAAACCCTGTTTAGAGAGCAATGTGTCTGGTGTGGGCTGCTGTCAAAGATCTGACTTCTTAGGGCTGACAGCTTAAATAGGTCTTAACAGATTTCACAGGATAATGACAAGATTTACCCCGGTGATCGTGGAATATTCCGCTGCTGGTGATATTTGTGTAGCTGGAAAAGATTAGATGCGTTTGTTTATGCTTTGAAAGACAGAGGAGGGCTGGGTTAACTTGCAGCCTAAAACAGAAACCAGAGGCGGGAGAATCCAGCCACCTCAGACCAGCCATCCACGGACTTTGGTGGGCTCATGCTAATGACGCTCTAAACAGGGAAGCAAAATATTTGTAGTCAAACAAGTTTGTGAACAGACTGACTTCAATATGCCACCGAGTCTCACTCAGCAAACACCTCAATTAAAGTTTAACCATGTGTAAAGCTGTTAATAATAGCAAGTGTACTGTCAATGGTGCGTAACGCTTAAAATCACAAAGTGATCGTTATCGTCGCAGTTCATGCTATGACATCAAATTCTGGTATAACCTTTAAAACCGTCACAATCCATAAATGACAAAAACAAGCAAGGAGTGACGGGACTGCGTTTGTGCAAAAAGCTGCAGATTTTTGTCCTCTAACTACAGCAGGAGAAAGATCCCCTTACCAGCCCCCTATTTTCTGAGGCACAAACAAGACTGTTTCTTTCAGACCTTCAGCTTGGCTGCTTCCTCAGCTCCAGAGTGCCTCTGTGACTTGCATTATACTGAGGTCTCAAACCCACTCACCACCAGTGGCAATGACAAAACGCCATATCATCACCTTGAAGTCTCCAAAAAAAAACAAGTGGGTTGCTTCAAAACAACCCAGCCAATTAGCTTCCTGTCTTATGAATATGGATGAGCGAATGAATATTACTGACAAAAAAAACCAAACAAAACAACTGAAGTATGAAATGTGTACACAAAATGTTCATCGCTTAATTTGCTGTGCTCTGTTCTGTGGATGGAAATGCCACATCCCCTAGTTACATGTTTTCCATGCAATTCCAAAGGGACCTGAAACAACACGTTCACTGCGGTAAGCTGAGCGGCCGGGGCGCAAATCGTTTATCAAATTTGTGTGGCCATTCCTTAAAGAGCTGATATGGCCAGCACAAATGTAGTTCAGCAATCCCATAAGAAAATGGCAGTTTTCTCCCCTGCGCACCAGGGGGTCTACTACAGAGAACCTTGCACTGACTGCTCATTTACATTTCAAACACTGTCTATAACTGCAAGGGATTTGATGTTTTCCCTCTCTGCTCAGCAGTCTTATTCCTCCCTTGCTAATTCTCCAGCAGCCATACTGTCTGTGTGTATGCAGTACAGCCAGCACGGCTACCACAAAGCGCTGCTTTCCTCTGTGCCTTTGACTGAGTTTGCTTCCATACTGTGCCAGTACCATACGGCACTGCACTCACAGAGCCTGAATATCCAAGCGTAACTCAAAGGCAGGAATGCTTGTAGAAATGCCTTTGTAATATCTACATGGAACTGGAGCGGTCACCCTGTCCAGTTCGCAGTGTAATATGACTGTATGCTTTATGCTTTGTTAATGCATATGCGGGAAAAGAACCTATGAGGCTGTGTGTTCAGCAACTTGGAGTCATGTCTCCATGTGGAGAGAGCAAACATGCTTTGTTTGTTTTCATAATCTGCTTGTCGATCACCTGAGGCCCAGTGAGTGGCCCGGCCTGCAGCGCAAGACAGGCAGGAAGCCAGGGCTGGGGACAAAGCGGCGCACCAAGACTAGCCCGCTACCAGGAAGAGCCAGTTTCCCTCACAAGGTCAGGCTGCAGTGGAAATGCATGACGTTCGGCTCTGTAGACACTGCCTGCCTCTGCATTTCCTCAAATCATTTTTGCGATTACGCTGCTAGATACTAATGTACGTAGGCCCGTGTATGACTCCTCAGATTGGAATGAGAACAGTCACTGACACAAATATGTCACCCTCAGCAGAGGCCTGACACAAGTTGATCTTGCTGACCGAGAGAACTGGAGAGCTTTGTAGACCCAGTGTAACGCCTGAAAACCAGGATGGGTTGACAATAAGAGGGGCAGAAAAAAAAAGAAACAAAAGACTAAAACATGGGGAAAATATTTCTGTTTTGACATTGATAATGATTAGGATCCAGTGAAGGCAGTGAAGGTAACTACATTTTTAGAGTAGGATAAATAACAAAATAAGTAGTCGAGGATTTTTTCCACATATAATTCTTTTGCGTACACAGTTTTTTTTACCCAGCATGCTGTGTGCCATTAACATCCCTTATTTTGCTTCTACAGACAATCTACATCATAATTACCATTAGCAAATTAAATTACCCATGTCTCTCTCCTAATAACATTAAATGATAAAAGCCAGTGAATTGTAGGATATAACTAGATGGCAGACAACTGGACCACCAGCATGCATTATTTAACTTAGATGTTTTCCTCAGGAGCTCAGTAATAACACAATATATTACAATGCTGATCAGAAAATTTAGCGAGACAACTACTTTAAGGACTGAGTGCTGTTAGAAGAATTAATCAGAAAGGTGATAAGATGATGCACAGCCACTATCACTGCCATGTGTTTCCCAAATTGCCTTGAGATCCACCTGCAGTGGACAATATGTGTTAGTAAACAAATACAACCATATAGTTCATTATTATATAAATATATATTATATAAATATTTTTTGAATGGTTATTTCGCACCCTGTTAAAATTATAACCAGGTACTGGGAAACAGACCATTACGAAATCTGAGAAGTTGAATATCGAGACCTCGCCAGCATCGCTCTGACAGATATATTCCACATGGTTAATATATTGAGGTTAATACGAGAAGCAGGGGTCTGGCTCTGTGTAATGCACGCAGGTCTGCGTCATTAGGGCTCTGGACAGATCTGGTACAACTTCAAACACTCATGTGTCTCCTCCGCTGAGCACAGGGTAGCCTGTAATAATGAGCAGGTGCCAAGAGCAGACATGGAAACAGACACGGTTCTATATAGTTTTGCGCACATGTAGCAATCTGGCAGTCGGGATCGTTTGATGTTGTCTATAACTCGAGCTGTAATAAAAGGTGTAAATACACACCGCAGTAAATAGCAAATGAGCCACACGAACAGGCTAATAATAATAATGATCGCAGACAGTAGCCACTTACCCAAAATCCTGGTCCATGGATTTGAAGAAGAATTTGTAGCTGTTGACCGGCCGATTGTTGAGGACATTTTTAAAATCCGCTAATGTGACTTTCTCCGGAGGAACAGACAGTTTGACCAGATAAGGAGTCTCCTCCTCGTCAATGTGATATATTATTTTAGTCTCCGCCATGAGAGTGTGAAGAGGGGAGGACAATCATGGGAAAGCAAAAAGCGTTGGCAGCGCAATAAACAGGCCTGCTATGTTACCAGCTACCCGGAGAATAACATAACAGCATTCCCTAATACATAACCCTGTATAGCCCGCGACGGAAAATACAGCTCCGTGCCTTTGACAAACACAGCGAAAATCCAGGCATAATCGCGTTATGAGTGCCTGTATTCCTGCTCCAGTGTGAGTCGGTACGGTGGCTCTCTCGGCACTAAAACAGGAAGGGACAGTCCACATCCTTGCGATATGGAGTTGGGAATATTGCTATTTTTCACAAGCTAATTGGTTAGACAGTGCTGTCATCTAGCGGTGTATCTGGGGTGTGCGCAGGCCACCTTATACAACACACTCACACAGCTTCCTCCACAGTAGCCTACAGTCATGACATGGAACAAAGGAGGATGTGCAGTGGCCCAATGAAGCATGGATACTGCTTTCCTGTTATTATAATTGACTTTATACTGCAGTTCTTATTGCGTAAAGCAGCGTTACTTAAGTTCAAGTATTCATCCCATATTTATTCATCAGATATTTTTATTCTTATGAAAATAAAGGGCAGCTCAAAATATATGAGGCCAAAAATGACTTAGTAGTATATTGTAGAAATAACATACATTAACCAAACTCACGCAGATTTTTCCTTTACTTATTCATCATAAGTTACTTGGCCATCTGTTCACCAGATTAAGTGGGCTAATGTCTTTGGACCCTAGAGTGACCAGGTGTCCCACTTGTGGTCCCCATCTCATATACTGGGACAAATACCCTACATTTTGATTAGCTCTTGTTAACTTTGGTTTCACAAGAACAGATGTGGAATAATAAGGGATGGATGCACACCTCCTGAAATACTAACAGTTGTGAGAGAAAAGGAGAGTACAGGGGTCTTTCAAGTTAGCAGAACTTGTAACGTGCATAGTTTGGGTGCATACATTCCTAAGTTAGACATGTCAAAATTTAAGGTCTAAGATAAACAGATTAATTGGCTCACATGTGGTTTCTTGGGATTTGGTCATTCTAAGGAAGCCGCTTGAAACAAATGTAGTGTTTGCTGTTGTGAGCAGAAGAAATCTTTATTAGAGGAGAGGAACATTAAAATGAGCAGGTGAGCCAGAGAGAAATGCAAGAAAAAAAAAAAAGAGGCTAATCTACATTTTACAATTTAGCATTACTGATATAGTAGACACTATTTTTCCTCACAGAAGTAGAGCCACACAGTTGATAACAGATACGTTCCTGTATCATTAACCAGCAGATTCATTCATGAAAATTCAGTGTTTTACAAACCAGGGCACATTATCGTTGTTTGATGCAAACAAGAATGGTTCGGGAATTTTCCTGAGTTTGCACAGACTGAGCCTATAGTCCATTGTCATAAAAGTAACAACATTACTTTTCACCTGATAAATTTTCAGTGAACCAGGTAACTGTACAGTATGTCAGTTTGGGTAAATTATGTCGAGGAGAATTTTAATCTGCCTTTCTGTAAGCAAAATCCACAAAAAAAGGTAGTCCTTTCGTCACCACTGTTGAGATCTGTTTTCGTGTAGCTAAAATTATGTCATACTCGTTTCCAGACAACATTTGAAAATGTCTACAACATACAGTAAATTGAAGTATGAAACATTATGATTTATGTGATTTACACTACAGCAGAATTTATGCAAAAAAAAGAAAAGGAAATATCCAAACTTCAACAATTAAAAAGAGTTGTAAGCTTGCAGCTCCATAAGCATGCGCAGTACATAATAAAACATACCTCAATAAAGAGCATGCATTTAATTAAAAAAACATATTTTAAAAACATGATATAAGAAAATGCATTGTATTTAATATAAACAAAACAATGAATGCAAAGAGGAAGGATCAAATATATGTTTAACCATATGGTTATAACAGCTGGTGAGAAGGTAAGTATATATATATATATATATATATATATATATATAATTTTTGAAATCAGGTTAAAAAAAAAAGGGAAAAAAAAGAAAGATGATGTCCTTTACTGAAAAAGCTTAGTGTGGTAGGGTTACAGCAGAGGGAGCATTCCTCCTGTCCTCTCCTGGGTTTCCTGTTTTTCTCCTTTCTCTCCATGGTCCTGTATTTCTTCCTGTGTTTGCCCTGGACCTGCCAGCAGCGTCTCAGAAATATCACATTCACTTCCACATCTTCCCATCAAATTCTGCATGAGGAGGTGAGAAAGGGAAATCGTAACACCAAAATCTGCTGAAAAGATGTTACTTCTTGTGTTTACTTACTGAAATACACAATTTCTGCTCACCCTTATTGCAGTCTTTAGCCATATCGTGCTCTTTCAGTAGGTTGTTTTTGTACTCTGCCGATTAAAGTAGACACACAGAAAATTAGATATGGATGGAAAGCAAACTGTGCATATTTAATGCATTTGGGTGAAGTTTACTGCACCTGAATTCAAAGGCTCTTGGTTACAGCTCCTCAGTTCTGTGCAGTTTACAGCCACTTCACCTCCAGCGATTGCAGTTCCCCTGTGAAGAAGTTAATGTTAGATTTAATGTAAAGTTAAAGCGGCATAACATTAACCACATGATAATGCATTACCGATGGGATCGACCCCGTTCATACTCCAGCCCTGCAAAAAAGGAAAAAAATCTCAAGCAAAACGCAGCTCTGATAAATATGCTTTTTATGATGATAAGAAAAACAATTAGGTTGCAATATATAAGTAAAAACCAAGCAGGAAGGTTATAATAAAAAATACCTCTCTTTTTGCGCCGTCGAGTCAGCATAATAAGAGCAATGACGATAAACCCCAGCAGTAAGAATGTCGTCAGGAAGTAGCCCAAATGTTGCATGAAAAAACTTCGATGCTCGGGGATAAAGGTCTCAAGCCCTTTGCCTGAGAAAAGAATAGGAATAAAATGAAACTCCTTCTTCAATAACCTAATTAACTCTCCAAGAATTACTGAATATTAC
Organism: Etia nguti; assembly: GCA_015106755.1. Classification (NCBI taxonomy): domain Eukaryota; kingdom Metazoa; phylum Chordata; class Actinopteri; order Cichliformes; family Cichlidae; genus Etia; species Etia nguti. Next base: position 98,401 of record VUQG01019314.1, on the reverse strand, counting down.
ACATGATAAATATCGAGTGAATTTAATAAACCCTAAAACCAAACAATGCAAAGTATCCTGGGGATTTCATGCTCATATTTTAAATGAAATTTATTGTATTGCTGCATTGGATTAAACTAATAGCAATAAACAAGGATGAAAATGAAACGTAGTTCCACACAAGTAGAGATTTTTATTCCTCTAGAGGCTCTTTTTCATTTTGTTTCCAAAAGCAAAAGACCGGAGCAGGGAGAGCAGAGAGTTAAATGTCAAGATGCTGTTTGGCAGTAATGACTTCCAGACCTGATGTCATGCAGCTGTTATTTTTTTTCTCCCCAGAAAAACACAGGCTGACCAGAAAAGGGGAGAAGTGTGAGGGAAGAGAGACTGTAATGTGGTCTGTCTGCATGTCTGAATTACTTTTTCATTTTAAAATTGCTCTTCTAGCAAACACAGAAGCCTGGTTTGAGCATGTATGGAAAATAAATCAGTGACACCTTCAGCAGAGTTTAGCAGTGAAGTCTACCATCTGGCAGGCCGCTCTAAACATGGCAGGCAGCAAAGAGTTTCACAGTGACCTGAACTGTCTGAATGGACCACATCTATATATCTGCATAGTTAAACATAATTTCAAAAACATAACAAATAGAGAACTGTTTATATCTTCTTTAATCATTATTTCAAACCACAAGGTGGTATATCACAACTACTTCTGCAAAAAGTACATTTATAGATGTGTTGCTAATATACACCAGTAATTGGTCATAAATTAAAAAGCAGTTTAATCACAGAAAATACTAAAATATATGGGATTTCTATAATATTTTTTAATCTCTAGTCTTTCATTAGCAGCTCAAAAGAACAGTCTAAACTAACAAAGAACTAATGAGGAAAACGTGCAATGTTTTATCTGTGGCCATGCTTTTAAAACCAACCAGTCAACAGAAAAAATATTTATTCTTACTTAATTACCAACATCCCCTGAGGGAGTCTGCTTATACAATGATGGCTAAAAAAGCTGTCATTGCATAATTTGCCTAATATGCATGAAAATGCAAAGACATACCCAAGGTCATTGTCTCTACAGCACAACTGCCGAGAGGAGAGCTCCAGCCATGCTGTAGCAATGGTCCATTACCATTTTCTTAACAGATCAAGTGTGTATGCTTTAAAGGCTTTTTTTTTTTTTTCAAATGGTGGGATACACATCATTTGCAAGTCAATGAAATAAAGGGAATCATTTTCTTTTTCAGAGGCTGATATTTTGTCTTGAACTGGTGACACCTCACAAAATGCTTTCCTCATGATTACAAGGAATAACTTCTTTTTGTTTTGGTTTCATGTCATCAATAACTACGACAACAAAGTGAAAAGCTGTGAAAAGTTCCCATTTTGCTTGTAATGTAATGTAGGTGAATAGAAATAGTTGTTTTTTTCTAACAAGCTCAGCAAGGTGCAGATAAAAGCTAAGTGGGCAGGACAAAAAAATGCATCACACATGGATTTCTTTCTAGCATAAATTTTAAATTGGCTGTCCTTTCTTTAAAGGGGAGGAGAATCTACAGTCTAACGTGTACTTCCATACCCTCCCCTTACTTTGCTCTTTCATGCCACAGCTGGCCCAAATGTAGAACAGATGGGCCAGACTTCCTGTAACTGCTGATAAATATCCCTCCACCAGAGAAACGGAGGAGAGACTGGAAAAACAAAAAAACAAAAGTGGAGAAGCAGTATAACAGGTCTAGATGCATGGTTTGGACTTCTGGAAAAATAAGGAACAAAAAAACAAAAACACAGGATGTGACCATCCACTCGGAAAAGCACTGGATGCTGGAGCCCATTCCTCAGCTCAGTCTAGCTAAAATATGTCCAGATAAACAAACAAACAAAAAAAAGCTCTAAATGAAGCAGTTTGTGAGGAAAATGAGAGCACTTCCATCACAGCCGATTTAAAAATAATTAATGTAGACAGCTTTTCAAGCAAAAGATGCAAACAGATGTCTCTAAATATCCTTTTGTCCAATCTGCAAAACCAAATAAATAAGAATATGAAAGAATTTCTTTCTTTCTTTCTTTCTTTCTCAACTAGCTCCTGCATTCCTTGCCTCCTCCCTCTTCAACTCAAACACAAAAACAGGGAGGACTGAGGAGAAAGTTGGCAGGAGGAAGAACTGATTTAACTGACCAACTATGCCTATAAATATAACAAAAAAAAAACCCCAGGAGCGGTCTTATTTCTATGTGCACAGTTCAGGAAAAAAAAACATACAGGAAAAACCATTTACCATGACTATGTTCTGGGAAAACTAATTTCTAAGGATGTTTGTTACTTACTTGGTTCTGGTTCATCATTCTGGAAAATTCTGGGTGCTGGAGTGGAATCAGACAGGAGTGGAGGTCCCACAGTGAGTCTGAAGATTCGCCTCTCATGGAGACCACAGTAGTGATGGTGCAGGTGGCAGGAGTAAAGGCCTTTATCAGCGGGGCTCAGGTCAGAGATGAACAGTGAGAAGTCTCCTAGTGTAAAAGCATCCTCTGCCACGCTCATCTTGCTCTGGGCAAAGAGAGGTCCATAATCCCTACGCTCTCCGGAGGCGTACAGGTCCACCAGTCGGTCAGCCTTATCAGGACGCACTCCAGGAGGCTGGAAGTCCCAGTGGGCCACCTGCTGCTGGTCCTCCTGGAGACCCTCTCTCCACAGGGGGCGCCGGTTCACACAAGGCAATACCACTGAGCTGCCCAACAGGACCACAAACACAGTCTTCTCTCCATCCCAGTAGCGCTTCTCTTTACGGGCTGGAAACAAATGTAGGTGTAATAAATTTTTAGGTGTAATTAAATACATCTGCATCACAATTCAAGGAACAAATACAGTATTTTAGATCAGATAGCCTCACCTGACTTAGTGACGCCAACCTGGATTTGAATAGACTGGTGAATTTGACAGTAGTGATGGTGTAAATTACAAGTATAAACTCCTTTGTCAGTTGCTACCACGTCTGAAAAGCAATAAATAAAATTATTCAAATAAAATTAACACAATTATATTAAAATTATAACTCGGCACAAACAATGTTCATAGTGCTACTGCAAAAAAAAAAAAAAAAAGTCTCACTGCTGATAATAAGGGAGAAGTTGCCATCACTGAAAGCAGAGTCTGGGATGAAAACGCGACCCTTGTTGAAGGCATTGTAGACCCTCTGGTTGGCCCCAGGTGACATGTCCAAGACTCGTTCCACAGAAATTTCCGGGCTGCTGCGGACCAAATCCCAGTGCACCACCCTCTGACGGTCCTTCAGTCTGTCCCGGATCCACACCATGCGGGGGCTGTGACAGGGCAGGATAGCCTTAGATCCCGCGGGAAGAGTGATGTTCTTTGCCTCCACCACTACACCAAGCCTGCTGCTGCTGCTCTGTCCCCAAGCTGACACAGCATATAAACACATGTAGTCACAAATTCAGTGCAGCAAAGATGTAAATGTAAATAAACCAAAATAATATGCTGTGCCTAGAAAAAAAAGTCTCTTACCTCCAGGCAGGAAGAGCACAGCAAGAACTGAAAAAAACAAAACAAAATCCAGAATGATTAGAGTTTTATCCTACTGATGATTTTAATTCAAACAGCATGCTGATGCTGCGTTATATAGATTTTTCTCCACATATTTCCAGCAGTTCACTGATTAATTCTTGAGAAACACTTCAAGCGCTTCCACCCACAAATTGGTTGAAGTGCCTGGAGAGTTAAGCTTTGATCTCGTACTGGCCAAACACTGAATACTTTCAGAGTCTGAGCAGATGTGGGTTCAGTGAGAGGACAGTTTAGAAAGATAGAAGAAAAGTGAAGAAACAAGCACACGGTGAAAAGGTAACGCTTTAAAACAGAAGTTCAGCAAAGGAAGACAAAAGTAGACAAACACACCAGATGTCAACAACACACTCTGGAAATACATTTCGCTGTTTGTGTTTTCTCGCTCTAGGGATTTTCCGACAGCACATTTGCTATTTCTAGTGCATTTTTCCCACAGTGCTATTTCGCTGTCTGTTTACTGAAAGGCGAGCAGAGATGTATGCAGCCAAAGCATATAGAGCCCCTATTCATCTCGGCTGCTGCTGGCTTGTCGCAAGGCCGTGATCCTGAGGGGATGAAGAACCAGACTTTTATTCAGCGCACTCCGGTCACACTACCAGGTGTCAAAAGTCTCGGAACAAGACCAAACACCTGTTTGTTTTTACTGTACTTGTTATTGTGAACTATAGAGACAAGATTTATTTGGGTAATGCAATGAATGTTCTTTTTCAAGTTTTAAAATGTTTCATGCAAGTACGGTGGCAAATCAATAAATCGTCACGAGCTCGTCAGCTTTTAAAATCACAGTAATAAAAAAGATAAAAGTAAGAGAGCATTAGGTTCCATTTTAAGATGAGATGACTGACTTCCTCTGTGCAGGTCATTTCAGAGGCCGGAGGCACTAACTGTAAAAGCTCTGCCCCCTCTTGTCTTAAACTGGGCCTCAGGAAGCGTTACAAGACCTCAGCCGGGGGATTTTAAGGTATGAATGGGCTTATACTGAGAGGTCAGAAATATCTCAAGAAATTAGACCACGAAGCACTTTAAAATGTGACCAATAACACTTTAAATATCCTGGGAGCCAGTGTTAGTGAGATAACACTGGTATGAACTGGCTCTGGTCAAAAGCCTCGCATTTGAGTTCCACCGAGTCTGTAACCATTAGCAACATTTTTAAACCGTGTAAAGTATTTAGAGTTACTGAACGTTATCCAGAGGAGCAAATTATGAGTGGAAACTTGCAACAATTATTGCACTGTATTGTTTTTTTATTATGCATGGTTGCCTTAAATGCAGGGTTTGACATACAACACAAGTCATTAACTGGTTTAGCAGTTTTAGCTGTGTTGCATATCTTCACTATTAGGCTATGAGAATACCACTGCTACTGTTCTTTTATGCAGTAAACTCAATAACACTTCAAGCTGGACAAAATGACTTCAGCACACACACTGGCATCAGAGAGGAGACCTCATCCTGGAAAACTTTACTGGCTTTTCTACTGTAGGGCAAAAACTTTCCTGCAGATGGTAAAAACAAAGCGTCTCAGCCCCTTTAATTGTCTGTCATCAGACACACACAGGCTGTTGACTCATGAGGCTGTTTTAACAGTAAGACTTAACAAGGGGCTATTGAATTACTAGTGATAATAACAGACATTTGCCAAATAGAGTGCAAAATCAATGCTATCATTTTACTCCCCAAACTCACACACGTTGAATCGCTCATTAAAATCTCATCCTGAAGGTAAAATAGCAAAACGTTTTAGGTATGATTTAAACATAAAGAATGAGTTTAGTCAGCATAAAGTCTGTGATTCACAGATGTTGTTCATGTGTGAAGTTTACTCACAGCCCCGTCACAGGTTGAAAATAAATCAGACAAATCTGTGCAGCTGCAGACTCAGCTAAACATACAAAGATTCATTCAGAGGCCTGGAGGGCTTATTGACTGTCCTGTGGAAACAGTCTGTTAGCACAGATTACGTTTAGTAATTACATTCTAAACCACTGCAAACATGCTGGATTACTTGTGTATGGATTGCTTTCTGCAGATTTACATGAGTTTCATCTTCACGTGGAATAATTAGGTGACGTCTGTAATTTTGAGGTCATTTATCATGTTCAGATGATCTGATAGCGCCCAAATGTCATAGCTGCCAAAGGAACATCAGCAACATCTCAGTGTGTGGGCATCTTTTCTAACCTTCTGGAGGACAAATTGAGCTCAGAATTTCAGGGGATTGCCTGCTAGGATTTTCCAGAGCATAAATATGCTACCTTATCGTGACCGTGTCATTTTCTGCCTTGAATGAGTAGCTACATGTTTACAAACTTGTTTGAGTCAAAACAGCACTTCTAATCTTTTCCATGCCCTGTTGTTTTGTGGCCGTTCATTAAGACGGATCCAACCATCATAAACTGTGTTTATGATGGTTGGATCCCCCTCCTGCTCCCTCTCCTCCACGCCGTCCGGACTCCAAAAGACCCACTCGTGGTGAAACACTCATTACTGACACATATAATGACTGGCTGTTGGATTGTGCTGACTCCTCCACTCAAACCGCAGTTAACTGGAAACACATTGGGTTGAAGCCATAGAAAATCCCAGAGTCACAAACTATAGCCTGTCTACTGTATCAACAGGCCGGGGCCAGTCTGAATCATGCTGCGTTGATTGCATTTGGTCTATTTTATTTTCAACACTTTGAACAGTTTGAGATTAGATGCTCATACCTGCAAGAGGCTTTAAAAGTTAAAAAAACAACAACAACAAAAACCATAAAAAACCTTAAAATTCTGAAGATCGTGGGTTATCAATACAAAGAATGAAAACACAGATTAATCTTGCATCGGTTAACCAAGTTTGCAAAAATGAGAGTACAGGAAATAAAAGCAATGAAAAATACTGATACAAGATATTTACAGTTACACATAATAAATTACAGAGACTCTGAGTAAAGAATAATGAAAAGGATCAGAAAAGTATTTAGCTGAGGCAAAGCAAACCTGGCAAAGAGTCTGCTTTTGTTACCGACTGACCTGGATGCAATTATGGCACAAAGAAAAATTTTGCAAGCTTTTTTTTTATTTCTTTTAAAAGTGAGACGACTTAAGAGGACTTCACTTACTCTGAAGGAGAGCCATGTCGAGGAGGGCCTATTTATCAAAATTGTCAGATGTTAAAAGCCCGTCAGAGGAGGTGAGCGCATCAACTGATAAAACACCAGAGCCCCTGAAGTTCACCCAGCAGCAGCAGGACTTTGTTGTGTTCATGCAGGCTGGAGTCTACACAAGTCCCGCCCTCCGCTAGCCAATGAAATCCAACACTGCCATAGTTTGGTGCTAAGACTTCACAAATATGCTCACGAAATTGCACAATTGCTTTTTTTTTTGTAGAACACTGGTGTCATAACAGCATTTCGGATAATTGCACCCCAAAACACAACCAATCTCCGTTAAACTAAACACTTTCCAACAATCCCAAAATTATTTTAATGCGACTTACAGCTGCTAGAAAAGCATCTTATAATGAAACAAATGATTTGCAGCTTTTAAATGAAATATTAAGTGACAGCTTCAATGTATGTGGTTACGCTGGCATTTTATTTTGTTCCACGTGTCCCACATGAAGTTTTTTTTAATGTTGGAAACTTCCGCACCACTTTCTTCCTTTGTGAGTTATTTGCAGCATAAACTTTAGTTAGCATACTTTGCACAATACTGCCATCTACAGTACAACAAGAAAAAAACAATAGCTGAAGCAGCTGACAATGTGAAAGTCAGCCTGAAGGTGAAAAAAAATAAATAGAAATTCAGACACATCACACCTTGAGCTTCACAGAGGGAGTTCTTTATTAGACTATCTACACCATTATTTAGCTCATCACTCAAATATGCTTTAATTAAAGTGAAAAGCACATACGGGAGGTTGATTGTTAGAACAGTGTGAAGTGTGGAGAATCATCCAGGGTAAACGTTGGGACACAGACTTTAATCAGAATTTTTCAGTTCCTTCTATTTCCATGCTGTTTAATGAAGATCTTAGGTGTGCTCCATCCCTCTGGAGCCTTCTTCAGTCCAGCCCGCATCCAAATCTTCTTCAGATCCTCCTCAAAGCGTTTCTGTACATGATAAAGACACAAACCTGGCTGTTTTATATTCATCTAGCTTTGGAAAACTGTAACTAGTGCAAATCGGACACGCAAGTCTTAAAACAGCACAACATAAACATCAGGTAGGGCACTGCTGGTATTACCCATCACGATGAATTAGAAGGAATAAAACAATGATTGCATTTTTTATCATTACGGTTTCATTATCAAACTTCAAGACATCATAGCGGGGAAAAAAAGAAAACAAATGGTCTGATAGGTGTGAAAGAAAAGCCCCACCTGCTTCTTCTTTCCCCGGCCCTCCAGCACCCTCTTTCTCAAGAACTTAGTCCGTTTTTGCAGCTTCTTGTATTTATGCCGGTTCATCTTCCGCCGCCGTATCTCTAGAACATTCTTACATCTGAGTGGTGTTACTGTACCCTCCCCATCTTCCAAAACAGGGACGGAGATAGGCGGCAGCACCTTCTCCTCCAGCAGCTCTACATCCTCCTGTGGCTGAGTGGACTCCAGCAGCGGAGGGAGGGCGTAGCGTAGTGAGAGCCAGCTCTCCAGGGGACTTACTGACAGTTTACGTGGTATGAGAGCCTCGTCCAGCTCCGGCTCAAGCTGGACCCATCGCGGAGGAGACCTGTTGTCTGCCGCTGTTGAGTAGTTTCTCAGTTTTTGATGACGTGAAGAGCAGTGAGCAGAAGGTTGTAGACATCCATTCAAAGTTTCTCCATGGGCTTGAAGTGCACCTTGTCATTAAGGGGAAGAAAAAAATCTGATTTTAATGAAATAGAAAATATAGTATTGAATGTAGGCAGACAGATATTTGGCTATTTGTTCTTACAAGTCGCTTTGCGCAATAGGCTGAGACGAGGGACGATCTTTGAGGCAAACATTGTCAGTGGTTATCCAAACAAGGTCATCAGGAATGAGCTCAATGGTCCCTGGTCCTGTGGGAAAAAAGGACAAAGTAAGGTCTTACTCTGATCTGTCACAGCAAACTAGTAATGTAACAGTAACTTCAGATATAAAGAAAAATATCACCCATCTTCCATGTTAACTGGTTATTTAGTCTATAAAACAGAGTTCACTAGAGCACCAGTCATACAGGCCTAGAGACTAGACTGTGACCCCCTGGTCACAGTGCAACTACTGGTCACTTATCCCCATGCCAGCCACCCAGTGAATAAAATTTGTAATTTCAGCCATTTAGCGGTTTCTTGGAATCTGCAAAGATTGTGGGTTGCTGAATGGTGTCTAGGTTCGTCTGAGCGAGACTTTAGGTTCCCTTGTTTTCAGCAAAACTTGTTGCTGATGAAGACTGAAAGAGGCACCTGAGAGAAAAAAAATCCAACAACATTTAACTTTATGTATACTGTCTTGTCCAACCAAGCTGTCTAAAACTTATTTATGATAAAACAGAAAAAATATCACATTTCATAGAAAATAGGTCCATGAATTTGTTAGGAGTGTATTCTAAATGACAGACAAATAAATGGATCGACTATTATTAAAAATTGCTGCGGATGAATATTATGTTATTCTAGATGCAGAGTAGCTGATTTAAGCTCCATTAAGACATGTTTATGAAAGAATCCTGAGAGTAATGCCAACTATTTTCTGGCTCTTTTTTTGTTTACTAATTTTGCTGACTTGTTCCAAAGATACAAACAACATTTGTTTTAGTGCTGCAACCATAGAAATATTAGTTAAAAGCACTTTAGAATCACTTTATCAACTTCATACATGGACTAACAAAACACATTTACCTTTTCCACTGGCATTACAGTCTCTCACACATAAATAAAGTAAAATAACTATTTGCCCTCAGTAAAAAAAAAAAAAAGTAATGCAGCAAAAAATGTTTAATAATACCTTTTAAATACATTTGTTAACAAATGTTAAAATTTAAATTGGATTTCACTACAAAAATGTGAAACATTTTGACCCATGAGCTGGCAGCTGGCTGTGCTGAGCTTGTTAACCTGTAGGTCTCACTGGTTTCCACTGTGGCAAATTAGGTTTCCAGTAATGATTGTTTAGGCTGGTAAAACCGCGTGAAAGCTGCCTTTAGCCATCTCTACTTAAAAAGTTACCTTAAGTGCTGGGACACTGTGCAAGGCTTATATAATGACTGTTATCAAAACCCAGAAATAGTGGATGCGAACGTCCTGGTTTGAATCAGCGGATAACCAGGCGCCCAACAGCGGGTGAATTAAAAATGAAAATAAAACGTCCAAACAGTAAGATAGCAAAAAATAAATGAAAAAATAGAGACCGAAGAAAATTAAAGTATTCTGTAATTGCCGGCTAGCCCATCATGGCTACACAGGCGTGTTAACCAACAGCTCCACTTAAGAAGCCGCCAAAACGCTCAAATATTAAAAGCTAAGGACAGAATTTTTCCGCCTTTAACTACCTGATGGCATGTTTACAACAACCTCGTTTAATTCAAGAAAGAGTTAGGTTACCTAGTATTACTATGACCCGAGGTTCCGTCTTCAATGTGACTTCAGCTAACTACTTCCACTCCGTGCGACACACATTTAAGTCGCTTCCGGTTTCTCCTTGCTGAGAAAGGTTCCGCCGATTAGATTTATATTCCTTAAGGCTTTGCTTTGAAATGAAATGCCTATTATTATTATTAGTAGTAGTAGTAGTAGTAGTAGTAGTAGTATTACAAATCTATCCCTTAAAACCCAGGACTCCCATGAAGCACGATAGTTCACTCGATGGATAAAGTAGAGAAGGAGCTGGAGCTCTTTTATCCTAATATTACCATGGATTTTGCTGGTGTAATTTTTCATCCCTTCCTTGACCAAACAAAGAGAATTTAACACCACTGGTACTTTTGTAATTTTCAATTTTTGGCATTTTCTCAATTTCTATTTCAAGGTCTCTATATTTGAAGAGTTTTTCTATAACATTCAGAGTGAATGTTTCTTTCAGTAGGGATAGAAATGTCTGTTGGTCTGGATTTCTTTATCACTCTGTCATGCCCCAACGTATAGTAGCTTCATCATTTTATTAGTAGTATTAGTGGTACTAGTAGTGTTTATTTATATAATATAATTTAAATTTATATTTATTTATTCATTTATTATTAAGATTAGTTCAAGAAGGGCTCAAATTCTTATACATAGAGTGTAGTAGGCTATAAATCCAGTGCATCGCTCAGGTGTCTTAATTTGTATCTCTTCACAGAGAGGCAAGCTACTACTATTGTTTATGCAAAAAATGTAAACCTTACTTATTAGTGTGTTTTAAAAAAAATTAACTAATTAGTATTTTATGCTACTACTAATGTGATGAATTTTCAGGCAATTATCAGTATATAAAACTGAAACATTCAGTGTAATCAAAACTTTGATTTTCCTATTTTTACCTTGCAAGTATGTACATTTCTAAAACTCCTGTGGCCGGCACTCACGTGGCTTGTAATTGTTGGGAAATTTGAAAACCAGTTTCAGTCATGGCTCAGTTTTATTTCCCTTTAACTCATTAAATCTGAATATGTGTCTTTCCTCCATGTGGCACAGTTGCATAACCAGGGAATTCTCCACTTTTAGATCGCTCTAGTTTTGTAGGCTTGTGGGCAGCCACATCAAATCATTTATTCATGGGGGTTTCTCGCTTAGCTTTCATTAAGTTTGTAGGAAATGGAACACCTACAGTATGAAGGCATTTCTCTATATGATTTCTACTATCTGGCATTCAGAAAAATTGTATTTGTGTGAGAAGAAAAGGATAAAAAGAGGCCACAGCTAAGTAATGAGCTTTCACTAAGTGGTGTAATGCAGGACAAGGAAAGAAATATAGAATAGATGGTAAAGTTCTCAGGGCATTTATTTACAAAAAACAAAAATAACATCAAGGACAAAACATTCATTTCACTGTAAATCCTGCTGTCCATAACTTGTTTGCTTCACTAGCTATTCTTACACCATCAGTGTGCAACATAAGGCAACTGAAATGATCAGCTGGATGTACTGTGAGATTTCCCTTTAACAGAACAGTCTCTGAAATTATCTGAATTTATAAAATTCTCTCAAAATATTTAAAATTTGAGGCTATGGAAAAACAAAACAAAAAACGCAAATAATTAACTTGGCAGTAATTGGTCAATCCTATTTTGAATCAGCCGCCTATACATTACACATAAAGTCCTCAAACTTAACATCTATTTACAAAATCAGTAGTGGTATTTAGAGTTTTTGTCTTGCTTTAAAAGCAAATAAAGATTCATTGTTTCATTATATATCTGCATTGCAAATTTACTGCACTCAATGAAATCCCAACCCCTGAAATAGACAGAGCTTTACAGATGACAACAATAAAATTCACACCAAAACAACACAGACAGTACAAGCATATGACTGGCTGTTTGTAGTCTTTGTAGTCACCATAGAGGTACAGCATAAATACTTCTTTAAAAGGAACCAAATCAATAAATAAAAAAAGTACATTAGAGAGAAAAAAACAGCATAATGTTGAGAGCTATCTCCATATCAACATTTAAGACAGACAAATCAGTTAAATCACTCAATGATTGGTACAGTATGTTTATACATTAGCAGATTTTAAAGATTTATGCCACAAATTTTTAAACTAGTGTGCTTAAAATTATTCTAAATGTATTAGTTTCACATTTAATCTAATACTGCTCTCCTGTTATTGGCTGCAGAACACGTGAGTGAAAAAAGTGAGGTAAAAAAACTGAAGGCCAGGGAAATTATTTAAATTATAAGGCCATTTCAAGGTATTTACAATACAATGCTATCTTTACCACAAACTATGATGTTATGTTTGACAGGTAACAGTGGGCACTAGAGCAAAGAACAGTTATTTGCTGCAGTTACAGTTGTATTTTACCTGGGAAATAATCACATTAACAGCAATGTTAGAACTTTTTTTTATCACATTGGATATTTTGTGACAAAATACTCAAATCTTATGCCAAATATTTTGTATAGCACGTACACTGGAGATCTTCATTAAGCCAATATAGTGGTTGATTTGGTAAAACCATTCAGGCAGTTCACTTGTTGCATCAACAGTCCTTCTCTCAGTCTCAACAGAGAGCACAATGGCACTGTCTTTACCGCGTATAACCAGCACACCTTAGCTTTAACGAGACAACTCAGACAAGGTAATATCTCATACAAATAAAACAATTATATTTGTGCATTTTGGAACAAAGGTCAGGTTTTTAAAAAAGAGGCAAAGAAAAGAGTGGAAGGAAAGAACACTGTGCAAAAGCTGAGCCCCTCTTTGTGCATCATCCACTCCAGTGTCCTCCAGGTTTCTCTAGATATGCTGCACCCTGGCCTCACTGAGCAGCAGACTGGCCAGTCTTTGTCTGCTTTTTCTCTTCTTTCTCATCTTCTTTCTCATTTTCCTTCTCATCACTGGTCATGGCGAATGCCTGCACTTGTCTCATCTCCCAGAAGGATTGTGACTTATGGGAATGCTTTTGGAAGAGAGGAGAATTCTTGTCAAAACTTTTGATACAAGTATAAGAATATGTAGTATTCACATAATTAGTGATATTTAACAATAAATCCAGCTTTGCCCAAACACAGATTTGCTTTCTTTTTGTTTATTCCTCAGTACTGTTGACGAGGATTATGTACAAAACTAACACAGAAGACTGTTGAATAACAAATGCTCACAAGCAGCATTTTGGTTTAGTGCATGTGGATACTGTGTTTCACAACCATCTGTGCATAGTAAACCTGTGGACTAAAGCCATAAGTGTGCGGAGAGGAATTCCAACCTGAAGATGGAGATCCAGGACACTACCAGGTGAGACGAGCTAACAGTTCTGCACACAGAGCAATAAAAATAAAAAGAACAGTATCAGTAACAACTCACAGAAATGTGTGCAGCACTACAGAGCAGTAAAGCAGAGACTGTATTAGTCTAGGAATCACTAGTGTATGTGAATTGGTCAGTCTTACAGAAGAGTATACATTTGTTGTGACTGCAAATTAAAAGAAAAAATGCAATGAAATGAAACAAATGAAAGCACGAGATCTTAGTTTAGAGCTGGCTGGCTGACTCACTGATGAGGACTGCTGATTGTGTGATCGCTCCAGTTTGATCCCCTTTCCTCGATCAGGTTTACCAGGCCCTGAAGGATAGGTTAGCAATGTGTGAAAAGACTCATACCTGAACTATAAACAGTTATATAAATATTAAATGACAAGATATGAATCATTTATGCTTTGAAAAAAAGAAAGCGTTTACTTTTTTGAAGAAATAGAAAGTCAACTTTATTACACTTTAAAGCGGTTAGGTGAAAACTATACTTGCTAATTAATATTCTGAAAAGATGGTTGCATATTATTTTTTTGTATTTGATCTCATTATATATTACACTTGTAAAAAAAGACTCACTGTGAATGGATATAATATTTTGAAAGATTATATGTTCACTTCCTTATTACAATCACAAATCTACATGATTATTTATGACTATTTATTAGCTTCTTATTACATTAAGTCATGAACTGAATGCATTAAATATGCATTGCTTAACCATGGGTTTTTGTCACTTTTAACCCTTCCTGTTAAACTTTTAATAAGCTGCACCTTGTTCTCCAAGCTCTCTGTCTCTCTCACCTGGGGAGCTCCCACGACTGGTGGTAGTAGTGTTACTGTTGTTGTCCTCCAGCCAAGTGCTGTAGGGGAAGGAGTCTCGCTTATGTGGTGTTCCAGCAGACGATAGACTCTCCTGGAGAATATGGGAAGGGGACCAAAAAAACCAGATTATGTAGATTATAGTGACAAAACAAAATGAATGTGATAGCTTAATTAAGACTTAGAATTTGTGTTTCTACGTGTAGTACATATACGGGATACACCGCTTACCATGCCTGTGTCGTATTCCTCTGTTGCCTCTGCCTCATTCTCCTCCACCACACTGGCGAAGCTGCTGGCATTGGAGGATGAGCGGGAAAGGTCGTGAGCCTCAGGGATGGATGGGGCCCTGCCAACAAGATAAGAACTACACCCTGGGTTAACAACTCCAACCTGATTGTATATTATGTTGTGATACTACATGTTACCCTAGGGGAGGATTACCCAGCAGCTACACAAATACAGGAATGGCAAAAAATGGTATTTAAAATTCTCAATGAGTGTCAAAGGGATGTGGTAGGAGCCTGTTTATTATATATACCTGTTCTTGGTAGTTGTGAGCACCTCAGGAGAGCTCTGATTGGATGAATTGTCAGATTTGGGATCTTGAGAGGCGTGGCCACTGTCAGGTGTCTTCTGAGTGTTTGGGGAGTTATCTCTGCTGCTACAAGGTAAAAAAAAAAAAAGTAGTGTGAAAAATAGAAAAAAAATAATAAAGCTATTTTATGTAGAAGATGGTGTACAGGTATATGCTATGTAAATGATCACAGGAATCTTCTCCCACCTCTTCTCCTGGACTTCTTGAATGTTTTCAATGCCGATGGCACTGCTTCGCCGGGAGCTGAAAGGGCCAGACTTTTTCCTGGTTGGGCTTTTTCCTGGGATTATCAGAGACTGACAGGGAAAGAGGAAAACCATTCAGGGACAAGGCCAAAATATTTCCAAAACCTTGTATAATAAACTATGTTCATTTCAAGAGCTTATCACTTTAGGTATTTTTTACTGAGGAGAGCTAATGGTTACTTTGACCACTGAACCATTCATTTGTCGTGTACTGTATCACAGAGAACACTTTGGAAAAATTTCAAAAACATGTCATCCTGAATTACCAGGCTGAAGAGTAACACTGCTCCCTCCAAGCTGTCAGTATGATGAAAAAAAATGTTAAAATATGCTTTTAGCAGCTTAATGACAAGCCCTGGTGGCAATCTTTCAGCCAGAGCAGAGCACACTAAGGCGGGAGATGAAAGATGGGTTTAAAAGCTTCAGAGCCTAACACTAAAAATGCTTTCTCAGCATCTGCTTTGTTCGTTCAATCTCCCTTTTAATGCTCTCGAAATGAGAACTTTAAAAAAAAAAAAAAGGCTTTTATTCAATGTGGCTTCAAAGAACAGTGGGGGGGGGGCATTTGTTTTTCATAATTTCTCTGTAAGGAGCTTATTAAATTATAAATATTCATTATTTTTTAACAAATACAGAATTAAGCACACTGGAATGAAACTATAGAGTAAAACTATAGAAGGTGTGCACATACTGCAGTAAAGCAGAGAAGAAAATAAGAATAGAAGCAAATATTCTTAACAGTTCATACATATATTAGTATAGAAAATTTAAAAGATTGTACTTGCTAAAGCAGCTAATTTACTGGAAAATGGGCAGGACTATGTTTACAGAATAAAATGATGATGGCTTTTAAACGATATATCCTGTCTGTAGCACAGTTTCTGATATACGGAATACACATTAGGGAGCTGAAATGTGCAGAGAGACACGTTTGGCTATGATGCAAAGGAGCCATGCAAACAAGAAAAGGAAACAAAGAGGGAAAGCAAGTAGTTGGAGAGTAGTTAGAATTAGACATGAACCTCTTCTACTGTTCCTATCCCTATGGCACTGCCTCGGCGTCCATATTTACTCGGACTTTTGCCTGGGACAAGCAATGACTGATAAAGACAGTGAGAAAGAAAGAGACAGAATAAGAGAGAAGAGATAGAAGAGAGAGTGGTGATGACATATGACAAAACAAAGAGAGGTGGGGAAAAGGGGGGAGGAGGGGAGAGAAAACATGAGATATATACAAATACATATGAGATATCATGCAGTAAGTCATGTTGTCCAAACAAACTACGAAGCGCGTGTTAGCTGGAGAGTACGGGGGGAGATATTTTGGTTCCATGGGTGCGACACAGGCAGCTGAATGGGAGAAAGGAATGATACCCCAGTTATGTGAGCTGTATGTCTGAAAAAGGAAAAGGAAGGTAAATTCAGCGGAGGAGGGCATACAGCATGTTATACATTAGGAATCAAATCAAGACTGGCTTATGAACAAACAGTAAGCTCTGCAGTCATACTCACTGATGAAAGATACTATATAAAAGTCTAATATGTCTAATACAGAGAGAATTAACTTAATCAGTTGATATAGGATACACAGTATCTCTCAACAAATACACCACATATAACAGACAGGCCACCATATGTACAGTCACTACTGATGGGAAACTTGTAACTGTAACTAAGGTAAGGCACATATTTTACTTTCAACTGGAAAAAGAAAAAAAAGAGTGTCCAAACACAGACTGCTAAACCTAGCTTTCAAGGCTTTTTGATTACAAAAAGAAGTCGACTTTCATCAAAGTGTAGAGGAAAACAACCCTCGACTCCTTCCATGTACCCACTAAGCATGATCTGAGTTAGTTTTTGATCTCTGTGTTAGGTTTTTAATCATTACTTTCAGGTGTTATTGAAGACAAATTTACGTTTTTTTTGCAAATTATAGTTCCCATGGTTCTCTGGGAAAAATATAAAGCAGGGTGGGCCTTTCAGATTGGGCTTATCTTACAATTGCCAAGCTACTGAGTGCCCCCAAGTTTCATAATGAAAGTTACTCCACGCTCATGAAATCCAGTTTCAAAAAACTCAAGGCTTTAAGAAAATGGGACACCAACCTAATGGTGGCTGTGTCTGTCTTATATATGGAGCATATATGTGCACAAGTTACAGCAGTATTTCAGAATAAATTATTTAAACTGAAAAACACCTGAAAAGATTACAACTTTTCCTCCTGATGACATAAAATATCAATTCGTTAATAAATGAATTTAAAATCATTGCGTGATTATTAAAAGAAGTCCACAAATGTTAGCATGCATGCATATGCACACATTATGCACACAATCACACAAAGACAACGCCAACCCATGTTAGAAGTTAAGTGATCACTCATTAACAATGCAAATGCATGGGCATTTAAATCACGTCAACACAATTAGAAAAAAATGCTTTAACCCATTCAGCTTGTGTCCTAAACATATCCACTTTCATGACTGTTAAGTCAATCTGTTTTGGTAGTGGTAGACAATGTGCAACCTTTGCAAAGTGACAGTCAAGTTTAAGACTCAGGCATAATTGCTTCCCATGTCCAAGTGTGCAGTCTCTCACTCGCTGTGAGAAGTTAGTGCAGCAGGCAAGTGAAAGAGAAGGGGGTATGAACTCTGTTAGATCTGCAGAGGGGGACGCAGAAGCAGCGAGGCTCACCTCGCCATAAGTACTGGAGGAGTGGGACTGTACTTACTATCCCTGGGAATTTGGGGCTCTCTGCGGGGTTGTGGTTAAAGTTGCCGCTCAGGCTAGTGGAGACTGTGTGCGGCTTCTTGAAAGTAAGACCCATGGCATCCATAGACTGGCTTCTGCTGCGCATCACCCTCTACAGAGAGACGAGGAGGAGGAGATACATTCAGATGGTGCTGACCTCTCTGACCCCTCGGTATCACTGTACAGGCCAAGAGGAGCCTGGGGGCTGTCCCTGAACACTGACCACTACAGGCAGAGAGCACTGGCCAGATTCTAATTCTAACAGACAAGAAAGCAACAGAGAACACTACTATGCTTTAGTGCCTGAAGGAGGTTCAGATGAGTCATTTTTATTTAGGTAGGTGGTAAGAGAAGAGAGTGGGAAGTAGAAGGGCCAAGTGGCTCACAGATGTCTGACCACACTGAGTTTAATCAGAGCCAGAAGAAGTTTAAAGCCCAGTGCACCTTTTTACAAGCATGAAATAATGTGGAGAGGCAGAGGCGTCTGACGATGAAAGGAAATATATCTGTTCCAACCACATTCCCCAAAATACGACACATGAAGATGATAGGACCATATAGACACGTGAGCAGTGGCACTGAAACATGTGGCGAATCACAAAACAACTATAAAGCATGAAGAAGAAAAGCTGGGAAGCAGAGAGCAGTATGTTCCAGGAGGACAGAGCAGCAGAGCTTCTCTTCATTCAGATACAGATTAAGAAAAAGCTTCTACAGCTCAGTCTGCATATAGACAAGAACAGAAGAGAAATACTGCCAGAGAGAAGTCACGCTCATGTTCACATAAAAAACATCTCTCAACAGGTAACAATGAATACTAATTAGAGATGCCACTTTACAGGCTAATAATAAAATGCAATACTAAAAGTTTGACATTTTTGAGAACTATACTAATTTACTTTCTTGTTGGGAGTTCAACAATATCAAATCAATATCAGTCTCAAATCTGTCTGCAGTAACATCACAGCTAGCAGTGGGTTATCTCAGATCAGCATAAAGCCTAGAAACAAAGAGCATACTGGCACCTCTAAAACTTACTAATTAATACATTATCCAAGGGCAGAAATCGCTGGTTTTGTAGGGAATAAAACGACTTATTTGTCTGAGAATACTGTTTGCCTCTGAGGCAGGTGGAGCTTCTCTCTTTTATCAGTGTTTTTGCTAAGCTAAGCTGCTGAGCTTGAATTTAAATTATGTAAATAAGAAAGCTCCTTTTGTTTTGCTTGTGCAAGTAAAACATAAAACCTCAGTTTCTAAAAGAAGACTTGGCATATGCAAACTAGCTTCAAATTTTTCTTTCTGAGAGTTCCAGTGAAGCTGTCGACCTGAAGCTCCAGCCTCTGCTTCTGCTTTTCCAGTTACCTTAAAAGACTCAAAGAAGCCCCCTCCTCCAGCATTCCCATTTTCCAGCTTGTCGTCCTCTCCTCCAACACCCATTATGGCCTGGCTGTTTAAGTGGAGCTCCTCATAAAGAGTCTC
Organism: Etia nguti; assembly: GCA_015106755.1. Classification (NCBI taxonomy): domain Eukaryota; kingdom Metazoa; phylum Chordata; class Actinopteri; order Cichliformes; family Cichlidae; genus Etia; species Etia nguti. The sequence continues at coordinate 79,037 of VUQG01019314.1, read as the reverse complement.
TAACAAGGCCGATCGTGTTCTCTCCTGACGCATATGCACACACACACACACAGAAATGAGGCAGAGGGAAGTAAATAACATTTTTAAGGCTCTCAAAAGACGTAAAATGTTTTAGATCTTTCTTAAAAACTTACCTCCAATTTGGCAAATTTCTCAGCTTTGTAGCAGGCATATTCTGCATTGATTAGCTTAGTAAAAAGGAATTCATGGAATTCAGGGCCCTGCATAAAAGGATTAGAGAGGTAAGGAATCTTGTCTGAAACTGAAAGATGATCAGTGAGGTCAAAAATCTTCATCCTCTTACTTTTTTAAAGATAGCAGGGTTCGGGAGGGCGGGGCCAAAGAAAGGTACGTCATCCCGTGCTGTAACTGACACCTAAAAAGGAAGATAAAGATGAAGTGTAATAAATGCTTTCAGGAGAAAATTTCAGAAAGGAGAGGAAGTGGGTTACCTTGTAGAGAACACTGTTGGAGCAGGGGTTGACCACTTGGACTACAATGTAAGCGTGGAGAAAGTTGGAGGCGATCATGTCTGGTACAAAGGGAGTATTTTCTTCTTGGAAAACGACGGCGACAATGTCATTTCCAATGTGCCTTTTTCTCTGCAACTGCAACACAACAGCCCAACCGCAACTTAGTTTTATATATAAATATATATACATATTTTATATATAAAAGGGTGTAAATGATTATTTTCTCATGTAACAATTGGCACAATGAAAGGAGACAAATGCCAAGCATTAGATGAAATGTATGAATGTTATGTGGTTAGAAAGTTAAATGTGTTATTTTAAGACAAAGTTAATGCTCCCTGGAACTCCCTCCCTGGAAAAACAACTCACAAGAATAGATAAAGATCTATTGTGGTTTTTCTACTGATTATTGTTAATATCATATTACTGATAACACAAAGCTAGCTAAACAGAAATATTTCCAACTGAAAACATCTAAAAGTATTATGTGGGGAGGCAATTATACAGCATTTGTGTTGAAAAAGAAAAGATTTGAAAAATGTCTTTAATTTATAGCACCAAATAAAGGCAAAGTCTGAATCTTAACACTACTAAATCTATGAAACACCACCAGGGAGTGCTGTTTCCCTGATGACAACCTCCACAGAAACAATTTGCTCAAAGTAGCCCATATGTAGCACTCACTGCTGCAGGAGAGGCTGAACATGCAGGCATTGGCCTTATCTCTGTTTGTGGATGGCTTGATAGCAAGCGATAGCATTTTTCATCTTGCGATCCTCAGTTTTTGTGTGAATATGTGAGATAAAAGAGAAAAAAATACTTGGCTGCGTGAGCAAAGCAGTGCTACATCTCAGCTTTAAATCACTTCGAGGAATGAGTGATGCTCACAGACGCAGACACCAAAGCATTTGCTGAAGTAATATATCTCAAATACCAGGGAGTTGGGTTTTTTTTTTCTTTTTTTGTAATTATATACTGCAGGCTTTTTGCACAACAGGGATGCACATATGCAAAATATGGTTCTGTGATGCCCAAAGGGAACCTGCCTAACCATCCTTTAAATAATAAAAGGTGTGTTAGTCTGGTATTGTATTACAGTACCTGCTGGGTGTCCCCCTCTGTGTAAGGCAGCTTTGTGGACACATGAAACATGACCTCTTTGTTGCGGTAGTTGCAGTAGACAGATTCTGTGCCAGTCTGCCCGTGAGTCACATCTAACCCTCCGCGGAAACTGCAAGCACACAGAATCATGTCTAGGAGGACATTCTCCACCATCACTGCAGCAGCGTCACCACCTTTCATGTAGCTAGTCTGATGTAAATTGTAGTGGCATTATGTTATGAAATATTAGATGGAGTATATCGAATGCTTTCAAACCACTGTAAGGACTTTACCCTTTAAAGTTATGCAGTTCAATTTTCTCTCCGAGAAACTCCAGGAATTCTACAAAGGCAGGGCTCTCTTCGTTGTTGCCAAACAGCTCTTCCTCTGAAGTCTGTAACAAATAAAAATCATTTCAAAAATAAATAAAGGAGCGAGCTTTTTGCAGAATGATGAGAACAGTTTGTATGAGTACTGCACAGTTTGCAGAAAGGTGCCTAATAACAATGATAATGTCTGAGAAGAAAAGTGAAAACTAATTATGGTAAGGTGAAACTGTTTTTGCTAAAAAGTCAGCAGTGGCACACTGAGTGTTATGCTTTTTTTCTGGAACAGATCACTGGGGTCAGTAACTAGAAGCGAGAGAACGTGTATCCAGTGTGTGTTTTGCACTTTTGTTCAGACACAGTGCATTTGCATTTGAGATGGAAGAGGTTGTTCCAATTAATTACAAAAGTAGGTAGAAGATTTGAAATAAGGCTTTAGGAAACATTATGATTGTGATGGACAGCTGATTATCTATTGTCAGTAACTAGAGCGATGATCTGAATAAAAATGCCTCCTTTAAAACAAAGGGATGCTAACAGTACCTGGGACAAGTTCCCAGTGCTCATTTCACTATTTATGATTTGCTTTCTGTGTGTGGTGTGCCTATTTAATCATGCCTTTCTCCACTTAGCATCCCTCCTGAATGTTAGAGGGTCTTTTCTATCTTTGTGAGAAGGCCAATTAGATCATTTAACAATACATTTCAATTTCTGTAGTATTTGCAAAATCAAAAGAAAAGATTTCTACACAGTGATGTCTCGATTTAAAGGTAGAAAAGCACTCAACACCTCGTTTGCCACCCCACATAGTAAACAAGAGGGCTGTGATTGCCTCAGAAAATAAGAGGGTGTGCTGAAGGCAGCCACAATGACTGGGCTTAACTTAAAGCCATAATTAAGACCACGAAGGACCAAGTATAATAAGCTTCCTTAAAAAAAACTGACAATACACCATATAATAGACGCTTATTGTTCTTTGGATATAAATATAATGGATGCAAGTACTTCTACAGCACTGCTTTTCCACCTGATCACATCCAGGCTTTATTGCTCACCTGTCCAAACTTTTGATAGATGACTCCAAACTTAAAATTGTTGCTTATCACATGTTCATCGAAGGTGACAATAAGTCTTGAAGCCTGCAAAAATCACAGATATAAAGTTAAAGAAGAGCAGCCCACTGGGAGATGTATATGACCATATCTAATTATATTTATCTGCATATATTAATTATTTCTCCTATGTATACAAGATGTTTTTTCTTTTCTTTTTTCTCTCTCTCTTTCCTTTTGCTAACATGCTTCAGTGCAATGTTTTGATGATAAAAACCTCAGTCCCATTCAAAGATGTACTGAAAAGTTTCTCTGAAGGTAATATGAGGCTTACAGTAAATTATTAAATATGAAATTCCATAATTTCCCCCTTGAACTGTAGGATATTGTTTAAAGCAGCTGTGAAAAAATCTAACCATATCCCTAAAGCTCATACTTCTGGGCCTAGAAAGAAAACCCTGGAAATCTGTGAACCAGAACTTACTTTGGGATAAAGGACAGGATAAAAGCGGTCCACGTTGACCTCTTCGCAGACAAGCTTGAATTTAAAAAAGTGGTGGGAAATAACGTCAGAATGTGCTGGAAGTGTCACAGCAGCTTATCTTTAGACAAAAAATATAAAAAATGGCTTCTTACCTTGGCCATTTGGACCACATTTGGAAACTCTGTCAGACAGGAAATGGGGATCACATCATGGTAGGTTTTCAGCTTGGTCCTGATGAAGCCATAAAGTAATTAGTGTGGCTTTTATAGCCATATAACACGAAGCAGCGTTTCTCAGAATCTATCAGTTGGTGCAGAGATGATCCGGTATGGACCATGATCAAAGTTCCCCGCCCTTGCCTCTCTTTGCCTTCTCTCCCTTTCACCATCCCCACCCATTCAGTGGCCTAAATAGTCCATCTGTTACTCTTCTGTGGAAATGACAGTGCTGTTGACACTCTTGCTGGCTTTATGACTCTTACGATAACACCCAGGACGGATGTGTGTGTCCAGTCAATGCTGGGCAATTTAGGGAGGAAAAAAAAGAAAATTACTCTGCAGCTAGCGCTTGTTGTTCACAAAAGAGGCAAAATCTTACACATTAATTACTTCAGATTAAGAAGTAACCAGGCATACTTAAACTGTTGATTTTCTCAGACAATTAGGCAACATTGTACTGAACCCTGCATGAAAATTAAGCGTTACCTGAGCATCAGACGCAGATGTTCCTGGTCACCGATCACCTCGTATGTTAGGGAGAACACCAGATGTCCAAGGGCACTGTCCACTGAATAGTAATTAAAGTGTTCCTGAGGGCACAGCGTACAGAGACCACCATTAGTATCTGTCATAAACAGGCACACATGTGAACAACACGAGTAAATGTGCTCCAGTTAATCCATTTCCTATCTGAGTTCCTTTGTTTCCTCGTCCTCTGCTACATGTAACCAAATTTGTTTACTGGTATTATGTGTTTGTAACAACACTTGCAAAGTGTAATGCATCTTCATTAGCCACAGTGTGTGAGGTGCCTAATTGTGAGGCAGGCTTACTATTTGTACTTTATTATGCAGAGATTTGCTTATTTCCTATTTGTCTCATTACTGTAATGAAGAAGAAGTAATGTGAAATATTCCATGAGAGCAATGAGACTCATTTGAAGAGGAAGGAAGCTGTTATAATGAGAACATGACGTGATTATGACTTTGGCAATATCACTGTGGAAGAAAACAAATCTCTTCAAAAATTGTAGTAATTTAACTAAGTAACTAAGTACAGTTATTAATGTTCTCATTAATTGTCATTTTAACCACGAAAATACAAGAAAATTTGACTCATGTAATGGGGGAGCAGTGGGGGAGATATTTAAAACCCATACAGCAACTGCATCCAGCTAAATATAATCTATCAGTGACATTGAAATGTCACCGATGATATGCTTAAAATCATGCTAAATATGGTAACTTAGTTAAGTGGGTTTAAAATAGAGCTGCAGAAGAGGCAATACCAGGGGAGCCCTTAACCAGGACTGCAAATCAGCAAATGCAAAGCTGATTTAACTTAATATGTGTACTACAGTTTACTTGTCAGTCGCTCCATGTGTTTCTGTCATGTACAGAGTAGCTAACCTTGCCCAGGAAATGTTTCCTGAAGAGCGTAGCCAGCGTGTTACATTCCAGTTTGGTCCGAGTGTTTGGGGACAGAGGCTGGACAGGCTCCGTGTCTCCAGCCTGGCTCAGCTCATGGTTGGTCCCCTCAATCCAGTAGCCCCCAAACTGTGGCAGGAGGATAAGAGGAAACGGGCTCTTTCTCCCCAGCACCTGTTTCAAAATGTAAAACAGCAATAAAATAGCAATGAAACAGAAAGTTACTTCTCAAAGACAGACAAGGTTATTAAAATGGACTAAAAATTAGACTTGAGAAAAACTTAAAAATTTGAATAAAATGAAATTAAAATGAAATTAGAGAGCAAATATCCTTATCCTGAGTATCTAGTAGTTTAATAAGAATGCTCGTAAAATTTCTGATCACAGTTTGTCTATTGGGGCTTAAATGAACTTTTTATTGAGACTTTGGATGTCTGCAACACTGTGAGTCAACTGCTTTCAATGTTTCTGTGTTTTTATTGGAATACAATAATAATAGTAACAATAATACTGCAACACAGCTTTGTACCTCATGGACACTTGGGTACGGTATGTAATCCTCCTCAGTCTGGAAAAAAAAGAAAAATGCTTTGTTTCCTCATCGAAGAATGACAATATCAACAAAATAATAACGACTTTACATCCCCAAAGGACACTGTTTCAGAGTAATTGCATAACAGTTATGCAATGAAAATCTGTTTAGCAATGACACAGAAATCAGCCAACAATGCACACCTTAATGAAAGTAATACCATTTGGCACACTGGTGGTATAAAATGCTTCATCACTTTATAATTATAATGTGTTCAAAAGTCCCTTTCAGAACTTTAGTCTACAGAGCTTAGCATCCCACTAGCTTGTTCCTGTATGGAACATGGGCATTTCAGTGCATTATGAAGAACACATTGTAATGCTGGGTGCTGAAGTAATTGCCATGTCTGTCAGAGTAAGATAAGGTGGAGCAGCCGTGGACAATGAGTATGAATAATTTGTGTTGCTACATGAAGAGTTATACCTTAAGAGGTGGAGGAAAGGTGCACCTCTGCTCATCCATCCTGTTCCCCTGTAAGAGAAGCAGGAAACCAAAAAGACAGGAGGGTCACACTAAGTGGAACGAAAAAAGTCCACAAATAGCTAAAGTCAAGCGCAAAACCAATCTATGAACACAAACTGTGACATAAACAAAAAGAAAAAAATGATCAAACTCATTATGTAACAACTCAGTTTTCCCCAGAGATGTGCAGCAGGCAACAAAGCAAAGTCAAAAAAGGGACAGATGGAAAAATACAGAAAGAGATCCATTACGTTCCTCAGAGTGAGGAGAGTGAAAGATGTTACAGACACAAGTTTGGAAGTGACAGAGAACTCTATTAAACACACTGCAGAAAGGTGTGAATAAGAGTCTTGGGATTAAAAAGATTTATAAGTGACAGTCCTACAACTGCACATGAGGTGTGTCTGTACGTGAAAAGAGAGTGAGGAGGATCGATACAGAAAAAGAGATGCAGTGTTACTAAATCAAGGCTAGGTAATGGCGCCGACCATCACGGAAGACGATGCACTCATCAATACACTGTCCGACAGTGGAAAAGAGACAATCCTGCGTCACGTCGCATGCAAAAGAAGAATTACTGCCAGACATGAAAGATAGAGAGCTCCACTGTGACTGCAATTCATATTTTTTAAAAGAAGATAAATGTGCATTCAAAGAATAATGCACAGATGCTCTATTATAAAACATATGGCTTGTCATCGGGATAGCATGAATACAGAAAACATCCTTCCAGAGTCTTCAGAAACCAGGAAATAGATTCTGAGGTGAGATAATGAGCTTACAGTTCGGCAAGCCAAAGTTTCAACCAGAATGTTAACAAAGACGCCGAGACAAACACATTGACAACACTCCTCTGAAAATACTCAAAATCCCTCTCATGTTCAGAGAGATTATGAGTACCGTAGCAAAGGAGAGCCAAAGTGTTGCGTAATTAGGAAGAGACACTGGCTGGTTAGTTGCTTATTGAGCACAGCTTAGTGAGCCAAGACAAAATACAGAGATGCAATCTTTTATCATCTTACCTGCATCTTTTCAATCATTTCAAATAAATCTGGGGTCTGGAGAGAGGAGAGTAAGATTCAATGTTTAGGCTTCTTTATGGGCTTCTTTGTGTTGAGTGCAGAGGTTAGTTTGCCTTTGACTGGTGTTAGTGAAGGTTCACTGAGTTCAACACTTTAACATCATCACACTCCATCAGGTGACAGAAAAAAAACATCTCTGGAACACTGCCTTTGCATCCTTGTTGTTAGGGTGTCAGATCTCACTGCTATATTTGTAATACTGCATGATGGGATTACATTATTGCAAGATAATATATGTGCAACATTCTATGCGCTGCTTATTAGACATGAAAAAAAATCATGGTATGTGCATTTGTGTCAATACAGAAAGTAATGCTCTTTATGTTACAGAGAGCTCTATTCGCTCTTTACAACTGTTATGAACCCAAAATCTTTCAAAACAAGAATCAAAATTTTAGAGGGCAAGAGGTCTGTATAGTCAACATTTTACCTCTACAGTTAGGGTCTCTGAAACCCCCTCAAAAAGTATAATAATTGCAACTTTTTCTGTAGAAGACTTCTGAAAGATGTCAGAAATCCCTTAAAATGAACTAATTAGGTGTCATTTGATACCAACCTGACATGGTTAGGAATAAGTTTGAGCTGTTAAAAGCATGAGGATAAACTGACCTTAAAAAGAACTCATATTTATATTAATAAATATGTTACCTTATTGCAGAACATGATCTTGTCACATCTCACCGTCACATGTGACCGACAGACCGACATGTGAAAAATCGACCCATTTCTTTAGAATAAACCAGAGTTGTTGTAGTATTGCCCTAAAGTTTTCACATTCAAAATTGGCATGCGTCACATGAGCATAATGACAATAAATATTGCAAAAAATGATGAAAAACAATTGTCCGTGGACATACTGGTCTCCAGTAATTCAGTAAAAGGCTGCAAAGTAAAGCCTGACAAAGTCAAACACTTTGTGTACAGAGCAATCGTGTCTTGGCTTTCAGTGTGACTGTGAGTAAAGTCCTCCACCATGTGCAAACAATAGTCTGCCACAAACCCTGAAAGTAAATAGCCCTGGGTTTAGCCAGAGATTCCCATATGGAAAACAAATGCAAATATTATGTCTAATAACACTTATACATTTACTATGATTTATTCATAAAAGTGGAACCTTTTGGATTATACTCATGGAACATAATAATAAGTATAACTTGAATAAGGATTATGTTACTTTCAATAAATATTGTGAGAAGTAAGTCTTATAAGAGTCATAAATCTATATAAATGACATAAAATTGATTATGATTGATTATGATTATGAGTATGAGAACAATGGGACCTGCAATGCTTTGCTACATATTATCTTTTGGCTTGAACAAAAAAGTGCGCTACAGATGTTTTCCCAAAATAAGTTCAATAAGCAACAAATATAAACTCACTCTCTCTCTCCCTAATATATATATATATATATATATATATATATATATATATATATATAGACATTAGTTTGGAGTGATTGTCCATGCCTTAACTTAAAAGTGTCCTCTCCACTTTGTCTTTCATCTGTTCATGTTTTCTATGCAGCATGTTCCTAAAATAAAGCTACTTACATTGCTGGGTTTCTTCCAGTGTGTCTTTGTCACCATTGGAGCATAGTTGTGTTTGTCAATATTTTTAGCCATTTTTAATTCTCCTTGACAAAAAGTCCTGCAGCTTCAAAGATGTCCCAGTGCCACTGACTTCAGCAGATTTGGATTAAACGCTCCATGACTGCTGTGCCTTTCTGAAATGGCAAAATCCTAGCTGCATCGCCGCTGTTTGCAAGCATCACTGACAAAGTGTTGGATCAGACAAAGTTGGTGACAAGATCCACACACTCTCCCAGTGTGTGCTCTAAGCATACAAGATTATCTGCAAGTTTATGTCTCAGGTTGCAGGCAAACCTGCTATTGCTTAAAGCTGAGAAGTAATCCCCTGACTGAAGCTGGAGGTGTCTAGCCTTTTGCTGATCCTTCTTTGTCACTCTCTATCTCTCAAAAGCATTACAGGAAGAACTCCAAATTTTATACCAACCACCTCTGTCTTTACTACTATCTGTATCCTGGCTTAGGCTGACAGGTGGCAAGAGGTGGAGTCCAACCGTTCTACAGTCACAGACAACAGCTGCAACTATGTCCTGTTTACAGATCACTTATTACACTAGAATCAGGATATAGCATAAAGTAGATGTTAGAAAACTATGCAAACCAATAGTAGAATGAAAGTGGAAAAAAAAGAAAAATCTTTTGATGAAAAACAAGACATGTAATTTTTGCAGAAATTAACAAAGAGAAGGAGATGAGGGGATCCCCAAGGAGCCAAGCTAGCACACACAGTGCAGGTGTAGAGCTCAGACCTTTCATTATGAGAGTTAATAGGATCGCCATTATGACAAGAGACAAATTAAACACGCAACGCTTCCTCTCGCTCCTCTTGACTTATCAGCTGCAACGCTGTACATCCTCGCAGAGCTCATTAAAACTTCAACCAGCTCCATGTAGTGGATCAGATGGATACATGTGAATGTGAAAAATTCACATGAAGTCTGGTTCTTTGTTCTGCATTTTCATTCCAGGGCCATTAAAGATATTTCCTGACATCTCAAATTTACAGAGCTCTGTAAAAATTCACCCTGACTGGTGTAACAAATCAGTAAAAAAGGTTGTAAATGACAAGAAACATGTTTTCATTAGAAAGCTCACCCACAATTACTCACGCAACCCTTTCCAAGAGCAGTGGACAACAGTTCATGACTATTTCAACTCTTGGTTTTGGTATACTATTAAACTTATTTCTAGGTTTCTGGTGAGTAGGATGTCTTGGGGTTTTTTTTATTAATCTTGGCCATTTCTGCCACCAAAATTTGAAAATGATCACTTTTTGAGTTTTGCATTACATCTCTAAGAAATCTGCAAGATTATTAATAGGACAGTTCAGTTTGAATCAGGCAATGGCCATAAGAGCTGATGGGGTTAATTGCAGATTGACCTGGTTTTCGCAGGGCTCTAATTAAAGTGATACACTCCTCTGAGTCTTGCTCCACTGAGCCCTTGTTGTACTACAGTACACCACATTACCACGCTGTCCCTAAAAATCTTTCCCTGCTTTCCTTTTTTTCTACTTTTTCCTCAATTAAAATGAACAAAAAAGGGAAAATGACATAAACCAGAGTTGCTATAAGTCTGTTTTACCTACAGATGGTGCAAGGATCAGGAATGATGGTTTCAACAATCCAGTCTCTGAAATCCTGAATTCTTAATCCCTTTCTCTTCCTACTCCCTCTGCTTTCCCCCAGATGAAGGCAGATTGTGAGAACTGTAAGCCCATTCCAAAGTTTGAGGGATCTTATGAAAGCAATCCGACACGAGTGACACCGCTCCCGTCGTTTAATCACCGCGGAGCTAGGAGCTATTCAGTTTCTAAGATCCCAAAATATCTCTGCCAGGTTTTCACATCAATCACAGAAGTGCTAAAGGTAAGCATAAAGATTCTGACAGCAAAATAGATTTGCTACGGACGTGACAGTCAAAACAGATTTATTGAAATTATTTCCTCCTATTTCATTTTCACTTTTGGGCCTTTTTTCCTACACCTTCAATAACAGCAATTTAGTATTTCCTCAAACCATTTTTCCTGAAAGAAAGAATATTAGTTCTAGCATAGCTGATTCGTTAAGGCAAAAAAAAAAAAAAAGCTTTAGTGAACAGGAGACAAACTGAATGTGGTGAATCTGAAAATGACATGACAGCTAATAAACCGCAGGCATTAAAGAAATGGAAGAGCACAAATCTTCACACTGAAGCTCAGCCTTATGAAAACCCTGAGGAAAATAAGCAAGGCTCAGGAAAGCATAAAACAACTGTGTAATAATTGAACCCCATTCAATGTTATCATGCATAATTGATATTCCAATTAGGTTACACCTCATGGATGGTGATGGGCATGAAGAAGCTTGTGTTTTGATTTAAAAATCACTCATTCAGGCTTTGATTTGTTTGCTCTGATGGAATCAGGTTTGTTAGGCTTCAATTTAAAAATGGTCAGCATCCGGTTGACAATTGCCTTCTAAAAATAGATTTCTATTAATTGAATCAGTCAAACATAATCATCCAGACACAGAGCTCTGTGTGCTTTAATACCACAAGTTACACAAAAGAAAGCAAGGATAGAAATCAAAGTAACACTCCATGTAGTGAAACTGGGTCTAATACATCACAAGAGATTAAATACAGATAGAACACTGAGCAAGTGCATCCAGACAAAAGCAAGTGGGGAGACAAGATCAGCAGAGACACGCTAAAAAGACAAAAAAAAAATGAGGGGTCACACAGAGGTCTTTAATATAGGTCAGCGGTCAAAGTGCAAACTCAATTTCCCCAGTCCTACCTTTTGAAATGGTGAGGCGGTGAATGGGAGCTTAGGCTGGAGCAGCTGGGGCTCTAGAGTTGCAGAAATTCGGGGGTCACTCCCATCTTGTTTCCTAAAATCAGACAGATGGAAGAGAACATTCAGTCAGAAAAGGTCACCCAGTTTGAGATCGAGCAAGAGGACAACAAAAGGTAATGCCTCAGGAAATGTTGTTGATTTCTTTTGGCAAGAAAAAAAATCATATGGACTGTGGTACGAGGTACTTCCAAAAGATTTCAAATAATATTACCACCTTTTCTTTTATCACACAATCTACCTCACACACCCCCCAGGGATCTCAGGGAACAAGATCAATACTTTCACATTTATCAAAACAAAAGCATCTCTAATCCAGAAGAACGACACACTGAACAATACTAATGTCACACCTCCTTTGTTCTAAACTCAATATCTCTACCAGAACAGCTTTCTCTCAGCATGATCACTGATCAATACCTCTGATAAATATGGTGCTGCACTGACACTGACAACTGGTCAGTTTCCACAGCAGCCTTTTAATTTCTGCAATTTATTTCAGTCTCTTTCATATGCATACAGCAATTAATCATCACAGAAGAGCATCTGAACTGATCGCGAATCAGCGATAATATCATGAATTATGTGTATGTCTGCCGGCGATTATTAAAGTAGGATACGGCAGCTACGATGAAATATGTGCAGGGTGCGGCGTACCCCAGCGGCCGAAAGGCACGACACTCCACAAGCAGAGAAGTATTACTCGACACACTCAATAACTCCAGGGGACAAAATGGAACACTCTTAAAAAAAAAATTGTAATTTCTCAAAGAGATAAAGTGGCTGACTGTGCTGACAAAGTATTCAGCTATCTGAGTGAATGTATGGCGCTGCAGCGGATGGTCGGATGCTGAGGCCATAGATAAGACAAACAGCTGCTCAAGAGGGACAGTGGCTGAGATGGAAATCGGGTTTCACATGCACTGAGAGCACTCACATTCAAATTTAGGTGAAGAAAACAGAGCATGAATCATTAGTACACGCTGCTGCCGCCCTGCTATTACACAACAAGTGAGTCTTCAATCAAGAAAAGTCCCGCAGCAAATGAAACTGGAATATTTCTAAGCTCTTTCTCAACAGGCTCACACGAGCTCTCCCAAGGGAGAACAATATAGGAAAAGGCATCAGCTGTCCTGAACTCTTAATTAGAACTAATGCTCAATAGATCGACAG
>VUQG01019314.1:27469-66202 GCA_015106755.1 Etia nguti | reverse complement strand
GGAGAACAGCCTCTCTCTCTCTCTCTCACACACACACACACACACACACACACACACACACACACACACACACACACACACACACACACACACACACACACACACACACACACACAGAAAAAGACAAACATATTTAATTATCCAAAATGAATGAATGGTTCAAACAAAATACATTTCTAGGTAATACAAGAAACATATGTCTGTCTACAGAAGTCATACTGTGCACACATTATTATTCTATAAAAGACAGTGTACCGGGTATTTATAATATGTATACACCACTCCAGAAAAGTAGAACGAAAACATGCATGAGGGTAAAGTCCAGCAAATGTCCAGCACGAACTTGTCCTTCACCATAAGCATGTGGGGCAGCACACATAACATGCTGCTGCTCACAGACACCTGCTCTGTTCTATGTAGGACTACCATGTAAGCCGTCCTGCGGATCAGTTTGCAGCATAAAGCCACAGCCTTATCCCAACACCACAACAAATTACATAACACACCCCAGCTGGTTGGCAATGCAGCACAAAAATCAGCCGTGTGAAGAAGTCCCTGTGTGTCATCTGAGCAAACTGATGTCCTGCATGGAGCAGAGCAGGAAACTTACTCACACAGTGGTGTGGCAGCTGTACACTTGGCGCTCCCCGGGAAGTCAAGCCAGTGACCAGCACTCGGACGGATAACTCACCGTCCACGCTCCTTCTCTCCCTCGTACTTTTCTCTCTCTCTCTCACTCTCTCACTCTCTCGCTCTTTTTACTCTTAATTCTCCAGCTCCAGCCAGATCACTCGCTGATTCTCATCAGTCGTTCACCTGCTGGCCTCACACTCAGCTCTTTAGACTATCGCACACTCCCAGTGAGCATCCTCTCCGATTCTCCTCCCTCACTCTCCCTCCTCCCACCCAGTCACACACACACGTGCACGTTTTAGTTGCCACTTCCTCCATCTCCACCCTCTTTGTCCGCTCTGCAGCTCTCACACACAGCCCGATACTTGTCCAAAACCAAAACTCGACACTAACACCCACCAACCCCCCAACCAATACCACTTACAATCTTCCTTATCCCCCTTCCAAAGAAGGAGACCCTTCCCCCCTTCAATTGAGAACTACTGAAGTCTGCAGTCAAAAAGAGAAAGCATAGATTGTTAGGGTAAAGGGGGTTGTCTTCAATCCCCACACTGCCTCACAAGCCTGCTCGGGCTGTTGCTGTGGCAACCAACGTAAGCCACACATGAAAAAAAACCCACCCACATGCACATTCATGTTCATTATCATAGGACTTGAACAAGGTGATTATGTTCAACATTAAGCACCCAGAGATGAGCAGACATTGTATCCTCCCCCAACACTCATTGTGCAGGATGAGAAAACATGTGTGGAAAGGTTTTTAATTACTGTAATGAGTCTCATTCAATCCCCAGAGAACATGTGCGTTTCCGTCACTTAGCTGACTTCCACAATTCCCAGCAGACCTCCGACTAATGTCACCAATAGACAGATAAATCCCTGCTAAATAATACTTTAATGCAGAGGAGTGTCAATCTATTGTTCCTTTACTTAGCTTTTCAAAGTGTACACCTGAACTACCAAACAGTGTGTGTGTGTGTGTTTGTGTGTGTGTGTCAGACATGAAGAGATAATAAAGGATTACAGCACATTCATCATACTGTGAACCATTAAGAGCTGTGTATTGTGATAAAAACAAATAATCCTCTCAACTCAAAAAGCTTCTTGGGTTAAAAAAAAAGGGAAGAGGGAAGTCTATTATATCATTAATACAAACTTTGAAAATGTCCAGATTACCAATAATCTGCTGAGATGCCCTTTCGTACTGTGACACTAATGTCTATTTCTCTTCTTAACACTTAAGTGAAGAAAATCTGGTTCTTTCTTTGAAGGTCCCAGGGACCTGGGGTGTAGGTTTAAAATATGAAAATGTAGAATGTGACAGCTTTGTTGCGAACTATGTTATGTTAACACAGATTATTCGATCAGATTTCAATCAGATGAAGGGCATATGCATTTACAATGACAGCCTGACACCTAATTGAACACCAAAAAAATAATAATAGTAGAACAGGAAAAAATTTACAGCCACAAAGAGCTTTTTTAAAAATCTGCTGTGGACAGAGATAGTTGTTTTTAAATTGATTGCATCTTTCCTGCTTTAGCATCCTCTGCAGAATCAGTAAATACCCTGTAACTGACCCAAACTGCAAGGGATTCCCATCCCATTAGCCACTGAAATGGCCTGTGGTCACTGCTCTCCTATCCCCATATCATATCCTCTGAGAATCGCTGCTGCGCTAAAAAATTTCCTCATCTTCCACGCCCTCTCTTTTCCAATCTCACTTTCAGCTATTTTTCAACCAAGAAGAGTTTGATAATAATCCAAAATCCTTTGAGACACAAGCTCAAATAATCCCAGAGCTAAATGAATCCTGTAAATCCCACGGGATGTTCATTATTCCTGATGCAGGTTTCATTAATCTATTAATATTTCTATTTCTACAACAAAATATTAAACTTCTTATAATTTAAATGTGCATCACCATGCTTAGCAAAGTATGCCCTGCAAGCAGCTAAGAATGTAATCTGTATGATGCGTGTGGGAGGCAACGTGTGATCTGCTAGTGACCTAAAAGGTTAGCTAAAGGTTTAATCACAGAAGCATTTCACATCAGTTACACATATGAGGTCTCCGGCAGGCAAGATGGCTGCTCTTCGGAAATTTAAATTAATTGTTATTTATGCATAACAAGTATGTCTCCCACAGGTTGTGATCTAATAAGTGGTGGTCGACCTCAGGGGGGTAGAACAGGAGGGCAGGCGGAGAAGTACCTACAAAACAGCACTGAACGAATGACTGAAGGCATATCTCCAGAAGACTGTCCACATAGATATTAATATTAAATATATAATACAGTTCAGTGTGTTCAGTGGTGAATTATGTCAAATGTTTTACTTCAGCTGTATTAACTGGTAAAACAGGAGTGGGCGATGAATTTTCCTAAGCGGCCACATGAGAAACTGGGACTGTTATGGAGGGCTGCAAAGAAATATATTGTATTGGTGCGGCCCTCCACAATAGTCCTAGTCTCCCATGTGGCCTCTTGCGAGAATCAATTGTCCATCCCAATGGACAATTGATGATGATATAATAATAAATCTAAAATCTGAGAATCAAATTCTATCAGGAATCCTCCATCAGAGTTCCTGCAGCACAATGTTGGAGTGTTCTCGTGCTGTTTTTAGATATGTTAAACCCTGCCTCCCATCACTCTTAAACAAATTGTCTGTTTAATCAAGCACATAATTTGTTTGCAAGGCAAAGTAGGAGTGCCGAGTGCAACTCAACTTTTGAGGAAACTTTCCATCGCTATAATGATATCTCTGCAGTATACCTCTACAGAACCCTACTGTGACTATGATTGTGATGTGGTTCGATAATTATACAGCATTTTAAGTGGGTAATGAGGTTATATTAGAAGGTGTGGGAATAAAGCTGCTATGAGATGTAAGCTTATTCAAGTTGTCATTCTCTTCTGACATTAAATTCTTTGTGCTTAAGTGTCCCAGTTAGATGCAGAGTAAACAGTAAATATGACCTAATTATAAAAATAATAGTCTTTCTTAAAGGTGATGTACATATACAACATTCAGAGCTGGATGTTTCATTAGAGCACCGGCGTCTTCGGTCAGCGTGAGCCACACCTCCCCACTTCATTTGCCACTCAAAAAACAAAAAAAACAAAACAGCCATTAGCCCTTGCCCTTTTTTTGTGAGTTGCAAATGAAGTAGGGAGGTGATTTTTTTTGTTTGTTTGTCAGGTTGTTTCCTTTTAGATGGTTATTATTGACATCCTAAATCATGCTTGTTGAGAAGCATTTTCACTGCACTTCTTAACTTCAACCCTGTCTTTCCTCTGCTTCCACACTAGAGGGGTATACTACAAACAAAGTTCAACTCAGCCAGGCTTTCTCTGTGTTAGCTGGCTCAACAAAACCTAAAACAACAGTTGGAGATCATGGTTAGCAGAACAGTAGCTAACGACTTTGTCTGTTAAGCCGGGCTGTCTGCTTCAGGCTCACAAAAAACATAGGCCCTTTGCAAGGTCATGTAACTCTTCCACATGAAACGATCCCCGTGAGTGCAGCCTGCTCCAATCAGACATTATCAGATGATGATGATAAGATTAATGCTGCAATAATTGTTAATCTTGCACCTTATTGCATAGTGGGGTAAAATAAACATTTTAATTCAAGTTAACTGCTTTATTGCCGAGTGTGCTCTCTGTGCTGCTGTTTATTTCTAAGGTGTAGGTGCACATCAGAGCTCTGAAACATTACATGTTACTGTACCATAGCCTAATGGTTGTACCTAAGGACACGTAGAAATTGCTTTAGTTTGTTGTCAAAGTGAAGTTTGTGGGGTTTTTTTTGCTTGAACAGGTGATTTTGGTGTGTTGTGTTCTAATAGCTGCAATTCTAGCAGTATAAAAGAGAATTAGCAGCAGATTAGAATTAAGTATAATGATAGCTATCCATTTTCTGCTTCATCAAATTAATACATGCGAACTCCCATGATGATGTTTATATAAAATGTATTCCCCCAGTAGGGAATATATGTTGCAATTAAAACATGCTGTAAATAAAAGAATTTGTGAAAAGGTGTTCCAGCTGTTTTTAGATTTAAACACATGTTCAGCATAAGTTACCGCGGTGATTTAGTCCGATAAAAGGAGAGCTACTTTCGTGACACAGGAAACTCTGACTTTAAGCTCAACATAGCTCTCTAAGCCATTAATCTGGTTTCATAATACACCCCTAGGATGAAACAGAGAGCAGAGGAGAATAACAAAACAACAGCAGAAACTCTCACACTAAGCTCTGCTGTTTTACTTTCCAAATGTGCTGTAAGAGGTCAGCCTTAGTATCTTTATAAATTTGGTGAATGCCAACACATTTCCAGGTACTCACATCAACTCACATCCACTAACATGCACATGTGAATGAGTCGGCCATAAAAACATAAAACAGCAAAAAAACAGAACAGTGTGACATCATTTTCTGTGAAAGATGCTCCGTTAAGTTTCTAATGAGCAAATAGCTGCTTGCTGCTATATTAATGTTGAAAGCAGATATTATAGCGTCTTTGGACCAACACAGAGCAAATACTGTGAAAAAAAAGTCTTAAAAATAAGTATTTTTAAGGATAATTATGTTTTATTGCTTGAAATAAATCTGTAAAAATCAGTTCCCTTAAACTAAAATGCATTCTAAATTTATTTCAAGAGAAACATATTTTCTCATGAATTACATTTGTTTGGGATGTTTGACAAAAACATTTCTAGTCAAACTATCTCATGTGTCATTAACTGTGTGGACGAGTCATCCTGTTAATCCAGAAAATGAAGGAGAATCTTCACTGGTTAAGGTTGTAAAAAGGTCTACTGTGACCCAAACCACGACTGTTTCTGGCTATAACTAAGTAGTTTGGGGGTATAAACACAGACTGAAATAAAACTATAGATATAAAAGTCAAAAGCTAAAAGTTAAAGGTCAAAAGTGAACACAAAAATAAGTGAAGAGAAAACACAGGAGTTACACTCTGTTCCTGAGGCATAATCCTGTACATTGTCCTTAACTCCTTATGCAGGTCTGCAATTTTATCCTTATGCAATTAGAAGTTGTCTTGTTGAAGGACAATGTGTTTCCTTTGCAATTTTCGAGCTGATGACAACTGGAGTTCCTTCTTGGATTCTTAAATACATGTCATTCAATAGGCTTCTTCAAGTCTAAAGCTAAAAATGTTAGATTTTTGGTATTTGCAAAATCTTGAGGGAAACACATGCTCAGCTCTTTTTTCTCTATATTCCTGTATCTCCACAAGTTTGCTGAACTGCTGCTTGGTACACAGCAGATAATATACAGTGTGTCTATTTTTATAATGACAATAGCTGCATGTTAAAGCCAGAGGTTTGATCTCAATTAATTTGTACACACTGTTTACAGTCTCACAGCACAAGTCATTTATCCACTGAACCATATGTCTTTGTAAATTTACATCCATATAAAGGTATGACACAGACCCACAAGCACATTCTGCCGTGGTGTTTTGTTTCTTATATATCAATATAACACTGATCATACAGAAGAGTAGTACAGTACAGAAGTAGCTTGACCTGCTCAAATGCACATACAAGTCCTCCAATAGCCAGAGACACAAGGAATTACAACACAAACAGACCTTGGAAATGGCTATGTTCCCAAGGACACCCTCCCCAACCCCCTTAAACTGATTTAAACTACTCAAACAAATGGCAGGATGATTATCTCTGGTGTAAAGCCATTTCTCACTCAGAGGCAATTTTTCCAGATGAAAAGATCTGACTTTCTGACTTGCTTGGAAAAAATTTTTTTTTAATTTTGCTGGAGGTTGTGTTCAGAAAATATGTAACATAATTCAAACGGTCTTATGAGTCAGCTTTGTGTCTTAATCTGTGTGCCAGAAGGAGGTAACAAAAATAAACATATGAATTTCCCTAATCTGTTTTGCAAACCGATTTCTGGTGCCAAGCAAATACTGGGCAAAATTTAAAAAGCAGATAAGTCTGAGAAGCTTTCCATTCCCCAGGGAACTGTACCTCTAAAAGACCTTTTGTACAAAAAGGCAGATAAGGAAATCCTAATCAGCAGTTCCTAATAAGAAACTAGAACACAAATGGTGGTAAAAAATATACTGAAAACTTCAAAAGGTTCAAAACCTTTGTTAAATCGAAAGCTACAGACGAAAAACATCTGGAAATAAAATTTCTGTGGAATCTGATGCACGAGGAGGCTCTTTCTCTTGAGTTTACACTTTCCCTCATAGCTAGCCCTATTCAGTTAGCAATAAAAGGCCAGGTATAGCAGGTGGTATTGAATAAAGGATGTTCTCTCTACCAATGGGTCCTGATTTTCAGCTTCCTTATCTCTAACAATGTCACTGTGCAGATTTCCTTAGAAACAAGCCCTCCGGGAAATCACAGTCAGGCAGATGTGCCTTTCTACAACAGAAGGTCACTCTAGTGTCCTTTTATGCTCTTTTGTGCTTGACATATTGGAGTTACTAGTGTAGTCCATGATACCTAACTTCATACGGTTTTATCTGTTAACTGTGCAAATATCCTATCAATCAGGAATATGTTTGCAAAAATTCCAATCATGCAATATTTGTTCAGTCCTGGGAAAGAAAAGGAAGAAGGAAGGAAGAGAATAGAAAATCCTTGAGTCAGCCTTCTCCTCCCTCTGGCTTAGCTCATCATTTCTGCATGACATCTGTCAATAAACAGGCCCCACATCTTGAAAAACCTTTCCTGCCATTTTCATACCTAAACTCCTGTCTTACACAGTGTGACTGCACCAAAGCAACTTGCAGGCAAATAAGTGAACTTTAAAAACGCTGGAGGAATAACTAAGTACTGAAAATCTCAACGAATCAGATAAAGCAAAACGGGAAATGTCAAGTCAAAGTTGCCTGGGACTCGTCTCAACCTTCAGCAGCCGGCTGTCTTCTGAACTTTGTGTTTTTATAAGACATCTTCTGCTGGGCCTGGATGGTGGATGACATGTTAGGAATTGGATTATTGAGGTGGTTCGAACCAGGGGTGAGCTTGTCACTTCAGTGCTATATTAGGTCAGACAGCAGGAGACACACAGAGAAACAGTCTAGTCTGATCGGCCTTGACAGTTTGCTCTCCCAGTATGTCTGCTTTTCCAGACGACTCAGCTTGACATACATGGATGAGCGTGCACAAGCAAGCTGACACCGAGACCGTTTTCACAATGCAGCGGTGAGCGCATGTGCAGAGGAGACAGTCAGACGATGATGAGGAGCGACATCTCTTGGGAAATCAGTGTACACAAACAGAGGAGTGTTTACAATGACACCTCTTAACTGTTTACAGGCTAACCCCCCCCCCAAAAAAAAGATAGCAGTGATGAAATAGGGCCTAGGATTTAGAAAGCATCATGAATATAGAATAGGAACTCACATCACACAATTGGTAATAGATAGCAAGGTCAGCAGAAAGGAAGAAATGAGTAAAACAGTAAAAAGCAGATTTGATCACCGTGGGGGAAAACATGCACAGATGCCCATCAAGTACACTTGTTTACCGGACTTATGGGCTCATTAATTAAGTGCCAAAACTGTGCACTACTAACTTTGGCCACCAGAGGGCTATCAATAAGGGAATCAAAAGACAACAACGACCCAACACTGCTCCATCGTGTTTTGTCAAATATGCATATGAAATAATTTAAGTCTAATATTGTTTGCTTACAAAGTAACTTCAACAAACAGGGCAAAAAATACTGAGCATTAAATTATTCTCTATTATATAAAAATCCTCAAGCTCGAGAATCAAACTTCTGCAAGCTGCATATCACGTTTCACATGTTGAAAAAAATCATCTTATACATTTCAAGAGGGCAGCTTGAAATCAAATATATAAATCTTTCCTGTCTTTGATTTATGTTATTTATTGATCTAGATTGTTTTAGTGTGAGTTGCCCTTTTTATAAAATTATATGTTATATTTTATAAAAATAGTTTTAAAACTCAAAATCATCTTTAAACCTTGTTGCAAGCAGTCTCATGTAGGCACTATTTTCTGTCTCCTGAACTACATAATAGCTTATCTGAGACTTTTTACATCCCGTCACACTACAACTACCAGGAGCCTCTCATCACATGTAAATTTGCACACTGATCCAGCTGGCAGGTGTAGCACAGGATAGAGAAAATAGTCCGTACATGGAACTGCTTACAACAAGGTTTATAGATGTTTTTTTAGGAACTAGGTCATGAGACATGGCTGCTGAGTTGTTGTTGTTTTTTTTTAAATTATTCTGTATTCTGTTGTCTTGGTGAACTATAAGGGAGGGAAGGGAAATGCCATTTAGTTTTACTGTATTCAGAGAAGACAGAAATCTTTATGGCTAATATCTCTCACACTGAAACAATCTATATGAATATATGGCACTGCAAGCCAGAGCAAAAATATGTAAATGTAATTTTATCCCTTTCATGTTCATGTTAAATTCAGATTTATAGAGAATGCAAATAAAGCTTTGTACTATTGCTGATGAGTGTGAAAAGCTTATCAATCTAAGAGAAGACTAAGAGATGCATTTAAAGACTGTTTTTGCAAGAAACAAAGCTTGTTTAATGGGCAATTCTTTCTACATTTCAAGCAAAGACCACTGCTCTCCAGCCTGATTGTTTTTTCTTGCCAGCAAAAGTGGCACCCAAGGGTGGTTCAAAAGTGCAGACCTGTCCAGCATGGAGATCAGGTGAGCTGAAGCATGGATGAGAGAGTGGGATCTGAGGTTTGTTTTAAAGAATGGACAGTGAGTTATACAACCAACAGCCTGCTACAATAATCCATGCTGCTCCAGGGACAGGAGAGCAGAGTGCACTTTTTACTTGGATGTATGTTCATATGTGCTTAGTCGAGAGAGGAGAGATACTCTTATACAACATCTCAGTATAGCCATTATCCACACTAACCCTTCTCTCCCATTGCATCCCATCGAGGGAGCTCAGCAAGGCGGGATTATCACTAATTACAGGCCTCCCCCGCAGAGTGTGGAAACTGGGTTTAAGGATCATGCGTTTATTGTGTATGACCCACAATGACCAGATGAAAGATGATCATTTAAGATTTAATCAGTAGCAAGTGTGGAAGGGCTTCATCTTAAGGCTTAGTGACATTAAATACATCAGGTCAGCTCTCCTGTCATGAATCACAGAATATTCTACCTAATCATTGGATCTATATTGTAAACAGTATGAATACAACAGAAGGATTATAAGGATAATCCTGTGTATGTATATTAAAATCTTTTCCCCAAGCGGCTGGGGAATCATGCACTTCTTATCAGCATTATCTAAAGTCAAGTCAATCAGGAACTCACCAGAGTTTTCTCGGCCTTCCAATTCGGAAAGGTGAGCACGGCATTTTGCTGAGTTCTGTTAAAGTTTTGCTTCCAGATTTTTTTTACAGTTTACAGTTCAGATTTCCAGCCATGTCCAACATACAGTTGGAGTCACTGGATGCATGCACTGTCAGTGCTTGTTGATTTCAAAAAAAGACTGTAAAACGTCTGATGGCACTTTCACTGTTGCTTTATCCTGGCAACGCCAACTTTGCCGATAAAAGATGATCTGCCCCGCTAGGTATAACCAGCGATGTTAATGTAAAGTAGCTTTAAGCACTGCACCAAATTTATCAAGCAGTGCTGAATTATTCCCTGATTTGAAGAAGATTGTGATTGCCAAAAAACGAGTATGACTGATGAACTTGTATTATCAAATCTTGGCTTTTTAATGCAGGCCCCACATTTTCTACTTGCAGCGTCACCTCATCCAGTCAGTTCCTTCCTCCTCTTCACGCCCAGAAGTCTTTTATCTCCTGTGCTGCTTTTGTGTCCTGTTTTAGATCCTCCTCTTCATCTTTATTTTGGTCCAGAGTTTACTCTTCTTCTTTACAAAGAGGTGCAATCATTCTGTCTCAGGCAGCAGCAGCTGATGGCCGGACGACAGCCTGTGCAAACAAGCTCAGCCACTGCTGAGTAATGCGGGCCTGGCTGGTAAAAGATATCCTCCTGTATTTGTATTCCAGAGGGAAGGCCAGGATGATGCTATGGTGGAGTACTGTTTAATGTGCTGCATTCAGACAGAGAGGGATGGGGGCCAGACACTCATGCCACCACACCTAAAAGCTTTCAGAAATGGTGTCTTGTATCTGCAGTGGCAGGAGGTGTGAATGCTCAGATCCCTGCCTCTCTCCATGTGCCACTCGCAGCAGCACTCCAACCTTGCCAGCACTGCAGAGATGGCAGGTCGGACTGGGTATCTGTTTCCCCGCTGCTGCCCATCTGCTATAACTTTTTCAGGCTCATTCATCTTACTTAACTCTACTCACTGCATTGATTCGCACATTTAAAAATTACAAAGCCTGTGTGAGTCACTGACATTGATCATCAACAGAAGAAAGCTTTAAGACTGATTGACTGTGTTTGCTTATTAAAAATCTAAAGGAATGTCATTTATTACAAAAGGAACACGTACCATAAGCTTCTGGCCTTGGAGAATGTCTTGTCCACTCTGAAAAACAAAAACAAACAGCAGCTGTTACAGTCCCAAATAAATATGTTTAATTTAATGTGCATTTGATATATTTCAAAGCTTTATATCAAATAATTACTCAAAAGTCTAAAAACAAAAAGGAGTATAATACCTAGTAACAGATACATGTAGTTTCCAATCATTTGTCTTCCTGCAAGTTTACTCAGATTTTTTAAAGTGCACTTAAAAAAAAGTTCAATGAAGTGAAAGAGGTTGATTATGCATCAAGCTGGGTTACCCTGAAATAACTCCTGCCATCTGTTAAAGCATCATTTCCAAGAATGAAGGAATGATTATTAGTCTAGTGTTTTCTGAGACAAAGTGAATCATGTTCCAGTTTAAATCTACGCTTTCAGGCTCAGTGCACACTGTCACTCCAAAATAAACTATCATCTGTCCTTACATACTATGGATAAACAGATTTAAGAAGCAGTAATCACTGGAAACAATAACCAGATGACGCAGGGTTGGGAACTCCGAAGATGAGAATGTAGAAACCAGTTTTTGCCAAAAGATGGCACTGTGCATGCAGCAGAAAAATAATCCTGACTGCAATTAATAACAAACTGGGCTTGCTCAGCTCATCAGACAGAAAGATATTCATCATGATAATCAAGACACACACAAAAAGGACCAATTACTTCTACTCTACCTGTAATCACAAACAAAAAACTACAGCTTTTCTTGGGCTGCAGCGTTTACATTTAGTGTCTAAAAGGCGAATATTTGGTTCTGGTGAGTAAGCTGCAAATATTTCTCTTGTGTGGTTACAAAAGAGTAAGAAAGAATACCTTTTTTTATATAATATATTATCTTACATGCTTTCCTGAGCAGTGCTAAAGATGATACACCACCTGACGGTGCAAATTAAATACAAATGAGCCAATAATGCGATTGATTTTCCCCCTCCTTGCTGACTGTGTCTCTCGTGACATAGAAAGGAGACATCCCGAAACCCCAAGCTGGGTCTCTGCCTGCTCGCACTCTGTATCTGCCAATAAGGCCACCATGGTTTAGAACTCTTACTCATCCTTCCGTGGAGATGATTAGTGTGCATGGCACAGCAACACCCGGAGGATCGAGCAATTCTGGAAAGTGACTCTTGCTCTCTGAAAAATAGAAAAGCACACAGAAAACGACCATGCCACAGTAGCTATCCTTGTGAAGCTGTAGATGGGCATTTTTAGCATTTTGACCATGTTCACTCTTATAATGTATAATGCCTCAGGTTACTACTTAGCATTTAACACTAACTAAAAACTTCAGCTGAAGGTGAGGACAATATTAGAGCTTTAGAAGATATTGTTGAATAGCATTAAAAATATACAAATTTTGACCAGACGGTGGCACTGTAAAGTCAAACTCATTATATGTGCTATATTAGTTAAATTGTTATATTACTAGATACGTGCATACATATTACTAGTTTTATTATTCATATTTAGGAAAACATGAATGTCTCAATACAGTATCATAACCATTCAGCAGCAGTAGACATATTACACTAACAGTAAAAAAAAAAAATGTCAACCTGGCTGTGAGAACCATAAATGTCTATATAAAAATGTATGACAATCCATCAGTTTGAGATATTTAAGTCTTGTAAAAAGGGAAAAGACTGATTTAAAATGTCATACTAAGAGTCATAGGCCAAAAATCATGAGCATACAGCTCAGAAATCATTGGGAGAAGGAAGTCCAGTTTGCATTCATATAAAAAGGTCTCTTCATTTCATTGATTATTTAAAAAAAAAAAAATCCCCAATGAGGTAACTTAAGGACCAAGGGTTTAAAAAAAAAAAGTACTTCTTCTTTTGTTTATGAGAAGTTCTCAAAAACTAAATGAAAGCCTAAAGCTTCCTCCTTCTTAGAAAACTGCCTTACTGAGAGGAAACAAGCCCTGGGGGGGTTTGTTTGTTCATTGCACTGTGGAGTCACGAATCCACAGACTTGTGTTGTTACAGTAGGTTCTTGCCTGATTCCCCTCAGTGCAGAAGATCACTTATCATTTTCAGCCCCAGGCCTTCAAGTGACAGATAATAGCACCCAGATGGAATTTGTGGTGCCGTTCTATCTCAAATCTACCACCAGTGTTGATTTCATTGAGCCTAACAGACACGTGTCTGTAGATAAATCAGCGCTCCATCTTAAGTGGAATTCATACTGGTCCTTTGGAGAGAAGAATAGGGCTTGTGAGCCATCGGCTGTGCTCTTGTGAAGCAGCTAAAGTTGTTTTCATATGTGCTGCATCACTAAGAATAACATTTTCCTCAACCTCATCCTGTGCTGCTCACCCAGGTTCTCAGGTTTCATGGAATTCCCATAAAATGAAATCAACCAGGGTGTGTCGAGATTATTGGAAAAAGGCTCCGAATCAGAGAGTCCAAAACAAATAGAGAACATTTGAAAATCAAACTTCACCTTAGCTGGACCACGAAACATTGCACCCAGCAGCTTAGACCTCCTACAGACGAACCGGGACAGAGGAACAACAGACACGTCAAACCTACTGATTGTGAAATTAACATGTTGTTTGCTGTCCTGTGCTGGAAAGAATATGATGGTATACATTCTGTAGGGATTTTGCTTTACACTAAAGACTATGAGCTGTTGGGGTTTAGATAGGAAACAAGTAAACTGAATCTGATCATCTCTTAAGTCCCCAACTGACTGAACATACTAACATTATTACGCTCGTAGCAATTCAAAACGCTACTATTTGTTATGCATACGGTATATCACTATTGAAAATCACATTTCTCCTAATCGTATAAGCCTTTTTGTAAATAAAGTAAAGATGCACCGGGCAGGACAACAGTCAATGGTGGAAAAAATCCCAGCCGTAACAGCAAAACAAAGAATATTCTGTCACGGTTAGAGAGGACAAAAGTGGACTATAATAAATATGCCTGCGCTAATGCATTTTTGTGTAATGATTCATATTTTGCACATTCAAATCTCACAGTGAAAAGACTGTGGATAGCCTTGTTTTGATTTCTTTCTTTCTTTCTTTTTTAAAGAGAGAGAGAGAGAGACTAGATTAACTAGTGAATTTCACAGCCCATCACAGCACAGCCAGGAATTAAAACTCAGGAGGTCAGAGCCAAATAGAAGCAAATATATATTTTTTAATGTTTCCTTTATGCTTTCAGCTAGGTATCATACACACAAATGGGTTACCATGGAAACAAACATCAAGGAGGGATAAAGGAGTCTCGAGGCGGGTCTCAGAAACCCGAGGTCATCAGTGTGTCAGCGGCTGTCACACTCGACAATTAGTTAATTCAACTTAATCTGAGTTTAACTACAGCTTGCAATTTCTTCTCATCTCCAGCTAAACTTTTAAACATTTCCTTCACTTCTTCACAAAGAATTAGCTTAAGCCAGTGGTGTATGTATGTATATAAAAGTCAGCAACACTGCTGGTGGCAAGTAGGTCAGCAGACAAGGCTCAGGAGCTAGACTGGAGGAAATCCAGCTTAAAGCAAAGAAGTTTGTTGTTCAGCTACAAATCTGCTGCATCAACATGTTCTTCCAATTTTAATTCTATCTCTTAAATATGAGATGCACTGTAAATTTAACATAGTCGAGATGGAGGTCAAGCACAAACATCCCAACAGTAGTTGTCACCAGTAGAAAAAAACCAACAACATACTGATAGAACAGAAACAGCACTGAAAAATAGCCCTGGGATTAATTTTCTTTGGGAATGAATGCATAATGATAAAGAATAAGGCCAGTGCTGTTAGTCAGTACCTTAAAACACACATTTTAAACAAGAGTCATTTGTAGGAACAGATTCTGGCTCTACTAATGCTAAAAAACATGATCTCAGTGATTCCAGCTTACACAGAAATTATTCTAATTCCCTATGGCTGCAGTAAATTCTAATGGAGTCATGGGCAGTGTTACGCCCAGTTCACCCTGCCGGAGTTGGGAATAACTGAAGTCCTTTGACAGTATGCACTTAATATTCTCCAACTAAAACAGAAGTGAAAAGTTCACAAATCTTAACCATCTTAACCTATTATCTCTTGAATAAGGACTACACCTTGTTAATGTGATTGCAGGGTAACATTTGATTCGTCGCACTAAAAACTGAGTATAACCACAGACTGTACTAAAGGGTTTATATCCACTGTGATTAATGCGCTGCTGTTTGACAGTTGCACTCTTGAAACTTTGAAACCCAAAGTGATTAGTCAGGTGTGGGTGTGACTAAGAAACCCAGGGCTACTGTATGCTCAAAACCCCCCGCAAAAAACTTGCTTTTTAGAAGAAAGTCTTGCTATTTGGTTCATTGCGATTCTAACTGGGACCATAGTGATGTACAAGGCTAACACCAAGGTGTATTAAATGAATCTTGCAATTGAAACTCATTAGGACAGAGCTTAGTGAGCTAAGGTTTTATTATCCCATAGACTTTTACATAAGCAGTTTTCTTATATATCTAGAAAAATCAGCCTCTGCAGGCCACTGGAAAGAATACATGTTTACAGCACTTCTGCACTGGCTTCACTTTTCAGATGCCCTTTTAGATACAGTCAGTGAATATAACTAAGGCTATATTCGATTAACATTATTTCAGAGAGGAGATTACACCTGACGACACAGCCATCTGCAGACATGAGGGGCCTGAAGCAGGGAGAGCAGCTGGAGAGTTACTATTAAAGTGCAGCAACTGGAAGGACTCTAAAGCAACTTAAATAGCGCACTCTATATGAGATTTACCAGTTGGAAGGGTGTCAGCTGAGCAATCGGCTGATTAGGGCTGGTATTGAGGTCAACTGCCATTAGCTGATGTTAACATAAGTACTATTCATCCTGAGGGTGTAGCAAATTTCATTTCAGTCCTTTGTTGCCAAGATAAAAAATAAAAAACTGGGGGCTTACCAAAGGCTTCATAAATAACATGAATGTCTGTTCAAAACTTTGTGAAAATCCATCAAAAAGTTTTGGAGAGATTTCAGTCTGTAGCAAAGTGTGTTCCACTTCAGCAACATGCCTCTATTAACCACCAGAACTAAAGAAACGTGGATGACTGGATGAATGCAGAATGTGAGCCTATTCACTTTATTCTGAATTAGGTCTTTCTACCCTTAAAACCTACACAAACACATACAGTATTCTTATATCCAACTCTAAAGTTAGCAATTCATTATCCTTCAGGATATGAAGTGGACTCAAAAATATACTCCGTGAGATGCACAAGGCCTTAAGCAGAAATAACAGCTAGGGTAGTGATGAGAAACACTGTCAAACAATGCGGAACGTGACCAGATCTAGACACTGTACTGTATCTCAGCCCCGCGTGGGCTGAATGAGCTCATGTCAATGGGCTCATTCAGCCCACGTTAATCAGCGCAAAGTGGCTGAATGTCCCCATTTAGCTACAGTACAGTTAGATACAGTGTATATGAAAACAGACACATTGGTAGCGAAATATTTAGCACAACTACCACACAAACAAAACACATGACAAGCTTTTTATTTACCAGTCAAGTATAGCAGGCTTGTTAAGTTATCTTTAATTCTCAGTTATATTTTAGTTGCATCATGTTAGAGCAGCTGTACTGATTACATAAAGAGAGCATAATTACCTATGCCAAAATCACAACAATCAGATTTGGTCAACACTTGTAGCCCTGCATGCACTTCAGATAACCTTTAGGTTCAGATTTAACACAATTTACAGAAAAATTGGATTGTTTCCAGCTGTTTCTTTAATCGACCAGTAAATGCCTGATGTTACAGGTTTTTTTTTTTTTTTAAACTTACCGTACAAAATTAACCCTTTTGGGTCCTTTTCCCCTATATAAATGTTATTTTTGTATGTTGCCAGGTGGTTGTCGGGCAACACAATGGTGTCATAATATATGACGTATAGTCCAAGTTTTGAGGATATGAATCAGATGTTATTTTCGTGAAATGAAAATGATACAGTGTTTTGATAAGGTCCATAAATGGTACACATGGGTCATTTTAGCCCATTTGCAGGTGGTTGTTAGGCAACATGAGGATGTCATAATATCTGATCTAGATAAGAACCTTCAGTGGGCTAAGATGCCCATATGTGCCAAGTTTGGATGGTCAACTCCTGATGTGTAGGAGTTTATAGAGACACCAAAACCTTTTCATAGGTGAAACTCCCCATATACTGAAACTAAAGGGAATGATGACATAGGTATGTCAGTTACATCAAACTGAAAACATTTGCAGTTTCTCACAAAAATAGGAGAAAGAACAAAGAAATCAAAGCAAAGCGGTGCATAAAAAAGAAGTGGTGACATTTGAAAAACTTTAAAACCTAAACATAGTCGCAGTGAAAGGACTCTTTTACTGCTGTTCAGAGGTTTTTTGTCTCTAGTTAGGTGTACCTTATAGTGCCATTCGCTTTTATCAGTGAAAAACAGTGCTCTGTCGGAGGTGTGCTTAAACATGATTGAAGCAGCATACCTGTTTGAACTTGGTCTTTTAATAAGTTAAAGTTTGGTGGTAATGTTGTGAACATTAGATAATTAACAGTGCTTCTGTCAGTCTCTTTCCTCCCAGTTGTTCTCCGCAGATGGCTTGTCATTGTGGATGCGAATGAGAATGTCAGAGTAAATATGCAAGGTGATATGAGAACATAGGCACTGAAGAGCCCTCTGGTTGCCTTGCAGCTCCTATTTGTGTTGCCACTGCCCTTTCGGTACTTGAATGGCCTCCTGCTCTCAAGTAGCTCTGCCTTGCAGTGTAATCATCTTTTTCATGCAAACATTTGCTTTTGTCAAACAAAATGAGCCCCTCTACATTGTCTTCTCATTGTTCACGGTTAAAATTGAAATAACATGCTTTAGACAATTGATCATCGAAAATCAGAGACAAAAGCCGCTGTTTTTTTCTTTCAAAAAGCACAAGGTATAAAAAACAGCTACTTTTGTTAAAATAAACCCGTTTTATCTTAAAGCTGCAATAGGAAGAGAAACCAAGTTTTAAAAAAAGAAGGTTAACGGTGTCAGCCCTCCTCGTACAGCTTTCTCCTCTCTTTTTTTAAGCTCCTCCCACCAGATGAACAGGGAGGTCAGCACATGATTCATAGTCTAATGGTCAGTGCTGTGTTTCGTTTTCACAGGATTGAAAAAAACTTTAGTAGGTTAAAGATGTGCCGCCACATCTGCATTGATAGTCTTTATACTACTTTACACTGTTTACCTGTTGTTTTTAGAAAAGACGTGACTGCTCAACGTTTTCACTCATGGGCTAGATCTTCTAAGAACTAAAAACTGACCCCAGATGAGTTGCAGGTGTCTACTTCCCTCTCAGACCACTTCAATAACAATATGCTTGAAGGTTATGGTAGATTCTTTGATGATGATGCCAGCTCCAGCTTCAACTGCTGAACTAGAACTGATTGCTAATTGTGCTGTTATTGTGAACCAAGTATTTTATTTCACACTGTGAAACAACATTTTTTCCAAATGGTATGTGGGCTTGTTTACTTGAAGAAATGGCAGTTTCAAATCAGCTGACCAGAGAATACGTACTGCAACTGAGGTCTGCTCAGGTTTCAAAACAGTGCCTGTCTTTCCACTCAGCTGGTTTTGAACAGGATTGAGAAGTATTCTTCCAGTCTTTCAATGGGACACTTCAACATACAGCATCATTGTTTAGGCTGCCTAAAGCTATTGTCAGTGGGTTTATTTGGAGAGCATTCAGTTCATTTAACAAGTCACGGCTCTGTGTTTATTCCATAGGTTATCTCTGTGAGACACACAGAAACATATGTATATGTAACATATAACATATGTCCTGTGTGTAACAGTAATAAGGAATACTTCCAAAAACATACATTAAAGGATGTGAAAGTCCTGTAATTTCTGTATTCGCTAAAAGAAATTTAGAGAAAGAAAGAGAAATCAAAGTGGGTGCCATAACCTACCAAAGGTAAAGAATCACACCTAAATTAAGTGGCCCTGCCTAAAATTATGAGCATGCTGTGTCAAAGAAAGAATAATCTGCTGAAAACTGAGGGATTGCGTTCCCCTAAGTGAATGCCAATGGGATGCAGGGAGCAGTGTCTTACAGATTACTCCCTAATGTTAGCAATCACCCTGACCTATTGAAATGCCAGTGCATTCAAAGACAACGCTAACCAGAAAAGCACACGCTTCGCTTTATACCAAGAGCAGATCTAGATTTCTCACTGCCTTCAATCAATGCTACCTGCACGAGTGTATCAAACTAGGGATAATAAGTGCAAACACATCAGCCTACTTGTCAAGAACCAGAACTCCGTACAGCAAAAAGGTTAGTGTAAAGGGTTTGACTTTGTAGTGTTTTATTTTGTACACATGTAGAATGATATATAGACACATTTCACATCTTTATAGGTTCATCTGACTCCCCTAGCTACACTAGCTATTAACTGAAAATAAGAAGAGATGCACCAATTAGGGAACAGTTAGAGGTCCTCTAATGGAGTGGGCAGGGCTATCATGATGCTTTAACACTTAATGAAATATGTAGAATAGAATTTGCGATTTTACTCAGCGTCTCCTATATGAGGTTTTGTTATATTACATTAGGTTTTAGCCTCTTCTCCTGCCCAAGTTTCATAAAAGAAGTTGGGAGAGTTGTGGGACCAAATATTTAAACCCAAAAGTATCTCTTCCTCCTTTAATTTTTTTCTCTTTTGAAAATGAAAAACAGAGAGGCTTACAATAAAGCAAAATCTGTGCTGCTTTTCTACCCCATTATCTTCTCACTGGGATGTGTCAAATCTTAATGTGCTCATTACTGAACACACTAGTGATACTTGACAGCTGTTAAGAACAGCTCTAAACAGCAGCAGTAGCAGACTGTGATGCATAAACTCAAAAACAGACCTAAAAAACCCAAAAAATTTAAATGAAACTAACTTTTTGGTTTGACAAATATACTGTAAATCTGACTAACCTCTCCACGTACTAGGTCAGCTATCATGTACCTGAAACTGAATAAAAAACCAAAGCTAGTTTAAAAATTTACAACTGGTAATATGATATGGTTGTGTGGATCAACACTTCTGGCCCTTCCACTAGTAACAGCTCACTTAGAGGAAAATCACAGCTTGTTTGCAACTCACTGAACATTCAAATTCAGCAAAAAGCAGTGCTAAGCTACAAAGTATAGGACACCTGGAGAGTGCAGTCCTTGGGGCTCTTGGAGGCCGAGATAAGGCCCTGAAAACATACCTCCTCTGAATGGCCAACAGCCAAACATGCTGATGTTGTTATTGCAGCCACTCGCTAAAATTGATACATCGCTCAGCCTAGCAGCAACTGTCCCAGCTAGTTTTCTACTTTCTTGAAGATACTCAAA
Source organism: Etia nguti (assembly GCA_015106755.1). Lineage (NCBI taxonomy): Eukaryota > Metazoa > Chordata > Actinopteri > Cichliformes > Cichlidae > Etia > Etia nguti. The sequence goes on along the minus strand of VUQG01019314.1, from coordinate 45,679 downwards.
ACACACACAAAAAACACATGTACACACACACACACACAACGCTTTCACCGTCAGGCATGCAGTTGCACTGGGGCACCTGCTCTTTGACCATTAAAAACATTCCTGGCTGACTCTACTGCCCAGTGTCCTGTAAAAGCTCAAGTGGGCCAAATAAATACACTGCGGACATAAGCGCCCAGTGACAAACACTCAACTGTACTGCACATATTTCTTTCCTTACAGACAAACAATAAAATGTCACATCAAAGGCGAACATGAAAATAAATCAGTTTCATACAGAAAAGAACATAGTGCACAGTTACAACAGCATGGACTCACAGGAATAGATAGAATTAGTAACTTGAACCATATTGATTTTGTCACCTTATCGCTTTTGTGCTTCTCTATATTTTACCTCGCCATTACTGTGCACAGTCACCTTAATACCTTAATAAATGATCATGAAACAACAACAGCATTAGTATCAAATGGAATGGAAAGATATCAAACTAATAAGCAGGACATTTATGACAAAAGCTGTTTTGGGGGTTTTTGTTTATTTTTTTTTAATGAGAGGATTCCAGAGCACCAGCAGCACAGACATGCAAGCACCAATACAGACACAGAATGTGCAGAGTCATCAAGGCAGGTGCTAGAAACAGACACACAAGCACACATACAATCACACATGATAGCCATCTCTGAGAAGATGAATGACTGATCTAGGAATCAGTAGGATATTCATTCTTACCCCCCATAGGCTCCAAAAGTGAAACTCCTCTTTCTATGCGGCATGCTGGCTAATGGATAGCTGTGAGTCAGTCTACTCAGTGCTGAATGGAGCCAGCACTTGTGTCACTTACGCTGACTGAGCATGTGTGTGCGTGTGCATGTCAATGTGTGTTTGTATTCTTTGCCTGCCGTCTGAGTTCCACTCCCACAGCTGACGTGCCCTGCCTCTTTCTTGCTCACTCGCACTCCTCCTTCGCAAACAGGGGAGAAACGGCAAGAGGATGCGGGAGGACGAGTGGGAGGGGGCTAGAGGGAGGGCTGCTGACCATGCCAGTCACCTCTGGGAACCAGGGGAAGAGACGCAGTTTTGCTGACTTACTGTCTGTATCTGTATCCCCTCTCTTTAGCATCAAGAACATAGACAAGACACTTCAGGTGTATTTTTATTTAGAATTTGTTGTAGTTATAAACACACAGCTCTGACAGCAATGAGTCCACAAGTAAATTATGTTTTACTTGAGAATAATACTGTATATGATGTCAGCAAGGCAAAGATCACAGAGGTGCTCTTGGCATTGTGAAACAAGTCAAACAACAGTTGTTCTCCTACCTCTTATGTCACTGAAAAAGAGCTGGTCAAACAAGTAGATCGACAGATAATTCATCATTTTTCACAGATGTCCTATTCTAAGAGTCTTGTCACTCCTGCATGATAACTCTAAACAGGTTTCTTATCTGTTCATTCATCTCATCTCATGCACACCCATCACCTGTGGTATGCACGCAAAATGAGGGTTAATAAAACACACAGTTCTCCTGCTTTACTATTAAGTGAGGCAATCAAATGATGTGAAAGGCTGGACACAAAAGGAGACTGTCTGTAGACTCTCCTTTAGCAGGCTGCTGCATCTGATAAACTGGCAGGAGTGACAACAATGCCGTCATGGATTACTGAGTAAAGAAGGATTGCAGTCACAAGGGTCACCCAGCTATCTGACAGAGATTCACTTCCAAAGCATTTGCATTATGCCTGATGAGCACAACAGATGTTTTCATGATTTCTGTTAGGCAGGACATATGTAGCTGTGTTCATGGGAAAAGCAGTGTTTTTAGTTGGCAACAGCTGATATGACATGAAACCGTGTAAAATGGAAACTAAGTCAAATCTGCCAAACCAGACTTTAGTCTCCCAAAGGACCAATGATGTCTTCATTACATTAACTGCAATACACTCCCAGTACCTGACCAGAGAAGCACTTAATTAATCAATGGGTGTACTAAACAAGTGCAATGAAGCTGATAGACAATTACATCATCTCTCCAAAATTACATCACCACTTTCCTCTGCAACAGCAATTACCTAAAAAACATTTTACCGCAGTCCTTGGCTGACTTTGTTGGCATCAGGCTTCACCTTGTCTCTTGGCCATGTGCAAGACAATCTAACTTGATCTTACTGAATAGATCTTTGGCTGATATAGACCTGATTGAATAATATTGATTGTTGCTTTAATTGATTTTTTTTTTTTGACAGTCAGACACAGAGCCTCACCCAAGGTAAACCCTCTTGGTCTGTAAGGTGGTTAGTTTCTGAAAAATCTCCAAAACAGCTGGATGGCAGTTTGCACAATTAAGGCTACTTAAGCCTGGTTGATCCCGACACTTCATCTCTAGTGCCACCTTGAGGCTGATATTAATTGTTTTGTGTGGCTATAATCATGCCAGGGTTTCCTCCAGAAAACATGTTAACGCCAACAATTTATTGTTGCACTCATTTGCTCTAGTGATATCAACTATAGCTAACTGTGAAGTGCAGACAAAACAACAAAGCTCTGTTGGCGTAGGTGCATCTCTGGGCACTGAGTGGGTGACAAGAGAGCAAGAAGCTGCTTATTCACAAATTTTGAGTGCTTTCCAATAGCCCCACACAACAAAGTATTCAGCTTCAGAGAGGCACTATGACTGATAAGTAATCTTGCTTATCTTAAAGTGGAGTGATATGCATTTCTTTCTTTTTTTTTTACCTGCATTTACCAGGAAATGAAACTCTGGAAATGAATAATATCTTTTATGTGGGTCTTGGGTCAAAATAAGGCATGATTAACCTTGTGACTTCATATTATTGTAGAGTGTTTACCTTACAGTATAAAGCGCGCTTGAGGCAACTGTTGTTATGATTTGGTGCTGATAAATAAAATTGAATTGAATTGAATTATATGTTTTTCAAAGACATGGGATAACACAGAGCGATAGACAACCTTCCACACTCACATTCACACCTATGGGCTATTTAGAATCACCAGTTAACCTAATCCCACTAGCATCATCTCTTTGGACTGTGGGAGGAAGAGAGGGAAACTGGAGAGAACCCTTGCAGACACTGGGCGAAGATGCAAACTCCACCCATAAGAAGTTGTTTGGAAAAAGTTCCACAGCAAGGTCCATAGTGAGGCCATAGTGTTAACCACCAAGACACTGTGTTGCCATTCTTTAGCTGTTACCCACTGAAGGGAGCATTTTTGCTCCTAATGTGTTGGAATCTTATTTAACATGGCTAAAATAAGTGCAGGGCTATCAGATGAGCAGGTGAAAAAAAACTTACAAAATCTGCAAAGTTCTTAAGCTTAATTTATGCTTCTTTATATGTTTTATATATTATTTTGTTTCATGGGAACATTAGGCCAACAACAGAAACACTGCTGCTTTTAACCACCCCACTCACACTCGCACACACATACACACCCACCTCAACTTTTGCCAGGTTAAAACTTGTGTTTTGTGTAACCCTCACCCAAAGCATAATAGGACATTACCTGCTAAACAGCAATGTCTTGGAACATCATTGATCACAGAACAAGGAAACTGCTCTGTGATCTTTACATCTCTTTACATCCTGAAAAGCTTTATATCACGTGAAACATAAACATCTACAATCAAATCATTAGCTCAATTACAAACAAACAGCTTTATAATAGTACTGCCACAGCCCAACTCTATTTAAGTACCACTCTATTGATTTAGCCTGTCAGTCTTGTTACTACCTTCAGTCTCCTGCCCTGACAATTCAATTAAGTACAGCAGCTGTGGTGTGTGTGATGCATTTGAATGAATGCAGCCCAGACAGAAGCCTTTAATCACATCACCTCAGGAACAAGGCCCAGAGCTCTGAGAAGCACTGGCTCTTCTTTTGTCTTAAAGGAAGTGGAGGGGCAGGAAGACAGGCAGGAAAACTCTCAGGAGAACAGAAAAATAAAACAAGGAGATCCTTTCCCGATAGCTTTTTCGTCGCACTTAGAGAAACTACAGACACAGCACCGTCAGCAAAAACAGCTTGTAAAGGACCCTCTGTGTCCCAAAGTAAGATGTAGATTTTCTAATTTAGGGCTGAAAAATCTAAATATTCATTATTACCTTGTTCAAATCAGAGTCCTTGTTATTTTAATAAATGACAATGATGAATGTTACTAGTACTGCAGGTGAAACTGTAGGTTGCATGCTCCCGCTTGCAGTCATTCAGCCCCATAATCTCAATAATTTATATTCAGTCTGGGCGGTTGAAAGGGTTGCAGCAGTAGGGCAGATGTTGATGTCGAGTTGGTGTGTGGTATAAGAGGGGGTGAGGAGTGGACAGAACAGAGGTAAAGATCATTCATTCATCTTTATGTGTTTTATGTGTCAGGAAATTTGCTCCCGAATAAATGCTGAGCCCGTCTAAAGAGAAGCAGATGCTGATTAAACAAGCAACACATGCAAAGGCTTTTGTTCAGTGGGTCATACTTTTTCATTAGATTTCCTTTAATGTATGGGTTTCATTTGTTTAAAGCCAGATAAACATCACTAATCTAATCTATTACATACTAGCATGTGGTTTAAGGTGAAGTATATCACTGCTGGCTCAACAAAAGCTTTGTTCAAATAAAAAACAAGAAAGCAATCTGTTTATTCCAATTACCTTTTATGGAATTTAAATGTCTCACAATCTACAAGCCTAACAGTTTATTCTTATGGCCTCCCTTTAGTTTAACGTGTAACATAAAAGAAGGCATACTTACTTTTAAATGATCTTTTTTTAATTGATTAGAGGTTGATAAAATTATTAATGTTGTGGGGGAGAAGGACTAACCAGCAGACGCTGAAGAGTGAACAGCCCCTGAAAGAACGAGGTTAATCATTCCGCAATGTTTATACTTCACTGGGATGAACAAACTGCCTATGGCGGCTGTATACATTGTAAATATTTTTCTGATACTTGGCTTTACAAAGAGCACACATATACGAGGATTTCTGGAGAGGGTGAGTTTGTGGAGGAAATGGGGTACCATACAAATATTTGAAGGAAGTGAATATTTAAAGGGCAGCTTTTTCTTTGAAGAATAAGTCGTGCTTTATATCTGAGTATTTCCTTTTTACTACATTTTATTTGCTTCACTTAATGACTCTAAGAGCGGGCGGCTGGTGCAGGCGAGGCAGATGTACTTATTTAAGGCCATTTGTTATTTTTGGCTTATTTAAATTACCTGTCATGTTGCACTGGCCAGAAGATAGAAGAAGGTTTATGACTCCAATTCACTTTGTCATAACTTCAAGAAACTTTAAGTAGTATTTAATATTATGTTTCACTTTTAATTCAGCTCTCCGTCTCACTTCTTCTACAGTTTCTAAAGATCAGTTTCACATCCTATGTTCAATATCTGGACATACTTGGCCTCCTCTAGCACGCGTTCAAAAATAACAAGAAGTTACAGTAATGATTGCAGACCGTCTGACTGGAAGGAATAGAGCGAGCCCACTGACCCATCCTCCTCCCACTGAGGTCACGTGCCCCTCGGGCCTCTGGGAGCGGCTACAAACAGCCTCACGCGCACACTGTGGCCTTTCATAGCCTTGCTGTTTGGGGGCCAGGATATTAGGGTGGAAGGGGCTGAAGAAAAGAGGTGCTGTTGTAGTGTGCTTAAATTGAATGGGCCCCATATGTGCAGCTCTTTGGTCTGGTTCCACTTCTATTAATTTCATTAGCAGGAGACTGGCCATTATCTGTTGGTAACAGGAGTCATTATACGACTTTATCCCATCAAATGGTATTATCTTGAATTTTAAAAGGGATTACCATTAACTAATATCATGAGATCAATAAATCATGGCAATGTGTCTTCTTCAGACAATTATAATCTTATAGAGGAAGAGCAGAACAGCCCCAGGGGCATGTTTGTCATTGATCTTTTTTTCTTTTTGATGAGAAAAATTTATTTCACTTAAATTAGTACATATCCAGTGCTGTGCTATCTCTTCACTGTGTCTGGGGCAGCTCTGTGATGGATGGTTCCCTGCGACTGAGGAGGACTTTGCCTTCATGCCAGGTGATCAATACATGACTCGCCACAGCAGAGATAGATTCGGCCCAGCTCCAGTCAGCTTTAAATCCCACAGCCGGTGGATAAATGTCAAAAAGCTAAAGGGTAATTTTTAATCCCCTTTCTCTCACGCTGGGAGTAAATTTGATGCCTCACATTTCCACTGGCAACTATAGCAAAATTGACCAGTGTAATATTAGCTGTTTGTATTCAGATAAGGTGCCAACGAAAGGCTCAATAAGAAAGTTGGATAAGAAACCGAGTACCTTTACACTGTGGGTGACTTCAAGTGTCTACATGAGCATATATCCATTTCTAAGTGGTGCTTATGAGAAAGCAAAGTCACAGTGCCCTCTGCTGGAAACATTGGAAAGGTCCACATTAATATGAGATATGGCGCGCAATAATTCAAGTATTTAATATAATATATATTCAAATCAAACTTTGTCCTCCAAAAAGACAAATTAAAATTTATTTTAACAGAAAATGTGGGATTTGAATCATTTATTACAAAGTCATTTTATCATAAAACATTTTTGATGAAGTTTCATAAACTTTTTTATGAAAAAAAGCAAAATAATGGGTTTGACGCCACCATTTGGCTGGAGCCTTTCTGTGTTCTCCTTGGGTCTGCATGGGTTAAAATTATGTCACAGTCTTTAAGCTGTTGTGGTACTGAAACAGCTGGCACATAGCGAGCATTAATGTCATCAAACCTGCCTATTTTAATCATTGAACATAACCTTTCTCCTTCTCTGCATGATTCCGTTGCAATTTTTAGGTCAGACACATTTGAGGCATTCTTAGAGATGAGGGGAAGATTGCAAAATCGTGTGCAATCTGTAAAAAAGACACTTCAAGTAACTGCACTAATGGGTCTTGAGAGAAATTTCCCTGATTAAGGACCTGCATGCAGAGATCCATCACAGTTTTTTTAGGTTAAATGTGAGTGTGCCATGCCACAAGAATAAGACATCTTAATTGTTATTTAAAAGAGAGTGCCTTGGAGATTTTTTTTTTTTTTTTAATAATTGTTATTTTTAAGTCTATTTATAGCCCTGCAGTGAAACAGCAGGTGTCTCCAAAAATAGAGGTGAACTTCTGCATGTGTCACCTAGAAAACCTTCCACTGTGGTGTCACAGAGGGCAGATGTGTTGATGAGTCAGGAAATGTGGTCCCCAGATATAATCTGGTGTGTGGAGTCCTCATAGCAGCTCGCTGGTGCAGAAACAGTATTACACGATTAAAGCGAGGAACAGTACATACTATTCATTATTTATGCTGGCTTCATGCTTCAGTGAGAATAACCGTTTCATGTAGACTTATCAACATTCATAATTTATTTGAAGAATGCCAATTTGTTACAGATAATGAGTGACTACGAAAAGTTACAGGATAAATTATAGAATTGCATGCCTTAACTTGTAATATAGGAACCCTTGTGATTCTAGAGTTGTTAGCATTTAACTCTTTTGTACCCAATAAAAGACTTACTGTTAGTCGCATATGTTAAATTCCAGCACTAAGATAATCGGGTTACACAGTTTCATCATCCACTGTAAATGCAGTTACACTACTTACTGAAGCTAATCAGAGGTAGCAGAATAAATCAATAGTCAGATATCATATGTACCCTGCACTGCAGCAATACTGGAACATAGTGTGCCTGCTTTTACTGTATTCTGCACCATTTAAAATGCATCAATTCTATAAAATTCTCTAGTAATTAATTTTATCTCAGTGACTTGGCACACGACATACGGCACATGATTAAAGACCTTTATTTAAAGGTTTAGCTTCTTGTTGTTGGACTGGATCTATGCAGTAGAGAGGTGTGGCACTTTGAAAAGAACCTGTCAGAACTCGTTCTTTACAAGATTACTATTTCTCTAGTCACCTCCATCAAGCAGGAGAAGGACAATAAGGATTTTCCCAAAAGACTTTTAAAAAAAGAAGGCCTAAGCCACTGAGCCACAGACTCAAAGTGATGACGGACGCTCCTCTGAATGTTAATGAGGTTGGCTTCAAAGAGTGTGACTGTTCAGAACAGCACAGAGTAAACTAATTCAAGTAAAACTTTGTGATTGTGGCCGTGCACTGTGGCAGGTAATGAAACTGCTGAATTAGAAACAGTGCAAAGGCAACTTGTGATGAAAATCGAGAATAAATATAGATGTAGGGCGACAGTGACTCATTTAAATCCCTTCAAAGAGAGACTATACTTTCAGTCTAATAAGCTGTTTGCACTGGTCCGACTGACATCTTCCTCTGAGTGGAGAAGGCACATAAATACAGTCTGCAGATGAATAATTCAGCAGGGAGGGAAATTATCCATCCAGTCTCTTTAAAAAAAGAAAGGCTTTTATGCATCAGCATGAAGCTCTAAATATTGTTTGGTTGTGGCTGCAACAGCATTAGGAAAGGTTTATAATTAGGATATCTGATTTCAAAGCACAACACAGTGACTTTTAATGAAGAAAGGTGGGAAATTTATCAGAAAAAACAACATTCAGAATGTCTTTTCTGCTTTTTCATCACATTAACTATGCTTCCTCCATGTTCTCAGAATGACACAGTATGCCCTCTAATGCATCTTCTCATCCCCTCCTCTCAAATGTTAACGACAGAAGGCTTGTATTTCATACATCACAGGCGGGGCTGTGATTTACAAAAGGGTTCAATTATATACTGGACATCAAACATTAAAAGGGCAAGAGCACAGGAGAAAGAAAAAATGTGCTGTCACAAAGAGCAACTTCACAGAGCTTTATGTGTATATGTCTGACACGGTGCCAAAGGGGCTTCTTACATGTATGATGAAAGAAAGACTGTCTCAGGAGCAGCCAGTGGCCTCACATGAACCCGAATATAAATAATACACATATAATCGGGCAAAACCTCTGTGGAAACCGACTGAAGGAACAATAAAGAAGAAAAAAGCCAATGACTTTAAGTTTACGAGGTGACTATGAGTCAGACATTTAGTAAGCCTGAATATAGGGACAGATAAAAAGAGCTCTGTTGATACAGTAATGGATCAGACAGATAATTATAGACCGACAAGTATAGTTTCAATTAAACTTTCAAAACAGTCACTTACAAAACAGAGATATGTAATAAAGAGGCATAAAAAGAGATGCGTTCTCATGGTTTACGGCCTCGCTTATCCTTTTATGCTCAGTAAAGCTGAGATAACACTTTACAAAACACAGCAGTCAAGGTGAGAAGAGATAAGCATGAATATAATCTGTTTTATGTCACTGAAATGAAAGTTGTTTTTATTTTTGGCAATGTGCCATGGATGGAGAAAGCATAAGTGATGTCCCTTCATCTTCACTAAAATGCAATAAAATGAACACTTTGTAAAAAACATTTTTTGCAATAATGACACAAGAAGAGACCCAGAATGACTTGTATCCCCCAATTTCTTTGATTAAAACTAAATATGTCACAGTGGTACATCCAGTTATTAAAAAATGCATTATCAGTGATAAGAACATTTTAAAAAAAACCAAAACAGTTATCCTTATGATGTTATTAATTAAATGTTCCACTTAAGACAAAGTAGCTACAAAACAATTTGGTCCAACTGTGATTTAACCTCACACACTCTCTGCTTACAATGTAAGATTTGATTAAGGATTACACAACAGTGATTTCAAACTTCCCCACCCCGGGACACTGCCAGGCCCAATTAGGTCGCTACCTTGAGGTCTCCTGCCTTTGCTCATCATCCTATTTTCTTATTTTTTTTATTTTTTTGTAAGAGAAACCAGTAAATCTAAATTTAGTTCCATTCTTTTATTCCTTGCAAACCTCATGAATTAACAAATATATTGCGGTTTTATTATGCGTCTGTTGAACGAGAATGAAAACACAGGAAAGCAAGCCGTGTAAGTCTGTTTTCTCTGTGGGGCTTCAGGGTTTCTTTTTCTGTTGATTTACTTTAGCGAGGCAGGCAGATGGATGGAATATCATCTGCGCTGGGAAATCTTTCTACAGTGAGATCTTAAGCTGTGAAAGTAAAGGTCCTGTTACATTTAATAATAGAAAAGGCTGCTGCACGGTGGGACTGGATGCCAGAGCACACTACTTGAGTGCACAGCTTCCCATGGCCACTGTAGTGACAGACAGAGAGGCACTCAACTGAGAGCAAAGAAAAAGATTCAATGCAAGGTAGGTGTGAACATGGAAATGAATGGAGAGATTTGCAGGTGAGAAGATGCTGGATAGAAAGATAAAAGAAAAAAGGATGAAGAAATGGTGCTGCAAATGGAATGACTGGTGTAGCTAGAAAAATGCAGGATGGAGGCACTGAAGGATGAAGGGATGCAAGGACAGAGTGGGTGAAGCTGATCTGATCTGAAATCTGTGCAACCATTTCATTTTAAATATTGTTATATAGAGGCTTTTCTACCTGTTAAACCACATCTATTTAACAGTGCGCGATAAATATCCTAAATGGATTACTCCCATTGAAACTATATTGCATCACTCCAAACGCATCACAAGTAGAAGAGGTGAGTGCCAACAAAAAGACAGAGAAAAAAAGAGCTAGTGGCGGCAGTTTCCGGTGCTCAGATGCAGAATTATTCACTGAAGGCACAGAGCCATGAAATAGACTGAAACACCAGTCAGCCCCGCAGAAACACAGATCACATGAGGTATTCAGTGCAATGCAGCATTTATAGCTGCGGCATCTCACTTGTCTTTATGATGCATTTATGTGTTTCTGTCAGTAAACGAGGTGGATCCATTCTTTACTGTTCTTCCATGCAATCCACAAAGTTTAGAGATCAAAGCCATTATCAATCCATCCCTTAAAGCTATGAATCGTCACTTTTTCTTAATTTAATTTGACACACTCTAAAGTAGGTCATATGCTGTGCTTCTCAAAGCGAAAGTGACACTATTGCAGTCTTCCAAAAAGGGTACACAAAAGAATAAACCATCAAGTCAAGGAGCCTTGTAGTCTAGCACTCACGATTCACAAATATGCCAAGCGCCAACAAACACAGCAAAGAGTGTGTTTCATCCACACAAAAACATACCCAAAGAGACTGAACACTGAATGTAATATGCAGCCTCCAACAAGCAGTCAGCCAAATGAGGTGGTGATGTGCAAGAAGATGTGGTCCATTACTCATGCTGGAGGGTCAGACAACACGCTCAGGACTTCTCCGGCAATCCCAGGAAAAGAAGTTAAATGGATCAAAAAAAAAAATCTAATTTTTCATCAAATGCCACAAAAAATCTATAAACAGAAAAGAACAGAAAAGGTGCTTAAAAATGCCGTGCATCCTAAACTGAAGATACAGCTGCAACAACTCATAAGAAAGTGATAATGACACATAAAATTCTCTCACACTAACAAAATCAAAGCATGACTCCTGCTAGGACAGATTATCACATAAACACTGAACCCCTGCTTGTGTATCCCACATATTGTTATCACAATTTTAGTTTTCATTTTACTTATTCGTGTTGCATTCAGTGTTTTGAGTCTCTTAAAACTAGTTTTATGAATGATCGGCAGTGCTGTAAATACAGCACACGTATTACTGACACAAACGTACAATCCAGTTCCACGCTAAGTGTCGGCAGCTACACAGCTGATTCCAGGACGGGACAGCGTGACAAAACTTGAACCAGGACTGCTATACTAGTCCTGCCCGGCTGCTTGATATCAGCTATAACTGTCCTACACCTCGGCCACACGCTAACGGCCGACAGAAACGTGGGGAGTAGCATAACAGAGCACAGTACCTTTGCTGTTGTCTTCTGGCAGACGGCTGGAAGTGAATGAATGTGTGATGCTGACTACACTGAAGATGAATGGATGGTGCGCTGCCTAGCAACCAAACGACCAATGGGCTATATAGTGCAAGAAAATTTGTAGGAGAAAATACACTCACGGGACACTTTACCTACAAGTACACCTTGTAGGTGCTGCCTTAATTCACTCCTCAGAGATTCTGGTGCACACTGAATCTCTCCCAGAGTTTCACCACATGTCAAAGGTGCTTTGTTGGATTGAGAGCTGGTAATTTGAGCACATCGAAAAACTTAACCCGGTTTCAGTTGATCTGAGTTTTGTGGCATAGTGTGTTTGTCCTGCTGGAAGCAGCCATCAAAGAATGGGTACGCTGTGGTCATTGTTAAAATCACATACTCTAAACCCTTTCCACCTTCATTACACCAGCATACAGAATATATCCTGCACCCTGTCGGTCTGTTGGACACACCCAGAAGTCTATATAACTCCACCCCTTTAGCCTGGTAGACCTCCTATATCCTTACCACAAGGCTGAGAACAAAGAGCCTGTAAGTTAAGGAGACTCTGCTTAACCTTTTAAGTGATTACCGTGTAATGTAAAGAGATAGTTTCTCACTTGAATTCATGGTTGTGCTACCCTAGATCCCTGTACTGTTAATTTTAAAAAAAAATTGAATGCATTTGTGGCATAAATGTTTGAGATCCTAATTTACTGAATCACTTCAGTAGCAGGATAGCACTGTGATTTGTTTTGGTCCTTAGTTGTAAATTTTTGTTCTTGTTTGAATGAATAGAATAGAAAAGAATGCATCGATTTGTTAAATCTACCAAATCATAATCGTTGGAACAGCTTTCTGGATTCTGTGTGAAATAGGCACACTACATCGAATGTTTTCTGAGCCAGCACAACCAACTTCAATGTTTTATCAGTCATAAAGGGGTGGACATGTTCAGCAGCAGCACTCAGGTAGGCTGTGTCATTCAAATGATGCTTAGTTGGTACTAAGGGCCCAGTAAAAATGAAGGATTACAGGATTACAAGGCAGGATTGAGCCATGTTTCATTTTTTTTTAATACCAAATTCTGATCCTAGCATCTAAATGTTGCAGCAAACTCTTCACACCACACAACATTTTTTAATCTTCTATTGTCCAATTTTGGCGAGCATCTATAGCCCATTTTCTTCAAGCCTGGATGTTGAGTGTTCAGAGATGCTTCTCTGCATACCTGGAGTGGAGTAAGTTGTTATCTAAGTCACTGTTACCTTCCAAACAGTTTGGTGCGGTTTAGCCATTCTCCTCTGATGTCTGACATCAAAAAGCCTTCTTCTGTCAGAGAACTGCCGCTCGCTGGATATTTTCCCCTTCTGGACCATTCTCTGCAAACCCTGGAGATGGTTGTGTGGGAAAATCCTAGTAGCAGTTTCTAAAATAATCAAACCTTCCTTTCTAGCACCAGCAATCATTCAACAGTCACTTAAATCATTTTTCTTCCGTCTTCTGATGCTTGGTTTGAACTTCAGCAACTCATCCGTTTTTAATAGCTATGCATTATTAATATTACAATATACAACTTGCACAAAAAGTTCAGAATCAGTAGTTCATGTTTCATGTCTACCTATTAAAAAAAAAGTCAACTCATGCAGTTGCAATATAGTGTAATTTATGCGAGCATGATACATCAAAGGGCCAATGGCGAGCTTAATAGAGAAAGAACTGTTACTTTCATATAGAGGCAGCCACCACCGGGCAACCCACCACCTTACTGAAACAGTAAAGAGTGCTGAACCTGCATCAGACACAGCAGGAGCACTTGTTGGATTATATGAAAGTATCTGATAAAATTAAAAGGAGCAAGGAGCTTTTAAGTCCACACATGGTAAATGTGCTGTCAAAAGTGTTTTGTATGACAAAAGAGTGAAGAACAAGTCACATGACACAGTCTGCTTTGTGTAGAGATGAATACAAGAGTGCTTTGAACTTCTGATTTGCCCCTTTTTGTCCCAAACAAAGCTCGAAACCCACTGGTAGAGAATACAAAGGGGTTAATAAAATAACACCATCATTAAAACTTGTAGTTCTTTATTTGTTTAAATTGTGCGGCGTAGCATAATATTGAAAGACTTCCACAGTTAGCTACAGGAAGAAACCACAGTGTCTGTTGATCTTTTAACGCAAGGTATTTAAATGCTCTCTGGACATGAGCTACATCTACAGCACCCTCCAGGGGATTTACGGGTAAAGTGTTCACTATTTTGAACAAAAGAACTGTGCCCTTCGAAGTGAGCTGTGCAGCCTCTCCTTAGATTAAAAGGAAACCCTGTTAGGTAAGACATCCTCAGGCTATCAAGTGTTTGCCAGGCTTTAAAAAAATAAAATCCTATCAGTCACTTAGGAGATAATACCTCTCATCGTATGTGAGACATCTCCTCTAGGAAAGGGGTTTTCATGCAGCCTGTGCACAGCTGGTCCATCCACAGAGGAGCTTCATGCTGCAGAGGGGTGCGGCGGGGGTAGAAAGTGTACGAGAGATCATAATTCAAAAGACAGCTCAGAGACGTCATGTAGATGTCTGAGAAACGACACAGGCGTCTGGAGAAGTAGGTGGGGTTGTGACACGTTCTGAAGATGCTGCCAAACTGAGGGTTGAACAGGTTCTTCGTCATCACCCTAGCATGTAAAAAAAAAGTGGGATAAAAGTTATTACATTGTACATGTATGAATATGTACTCAAAGTTGTGAAATAGCAAGAAATGGTAGAAGCAAGGAGAAGTGAAAAGTCGCAAAGAAGAAGCGCTGTCATATCAAATGTTATTATCACATCTACTCACATTTAACTGCTGTAACCGGCTTAGGTAAAACTAATATATTTGGATAGTTTAACTGAGATATATAGAACAGCAAAAACTGAAATTTTCAATTTGATCCAGTATTTGGACTGTGCAGACTTGTTAAACAGCATCACTGGGAACACTGGGAAGCGCTTTTAAAGATTAAGACAGGGATTAAGATGATAAGACTCACCTGAGTTCCTCTCTTTCCTTCTGCCATTCCAGAAAAACTTGTTTAGACACAGGATCTCTGTGTGTCTAGGACATTAAAGAACAATATGATTAAATTTAGCTCTTCAAAAACATATAAATATGGAGAAGAAACAAACTAAATTTCCCCCCTTAGATAAGTTGAGTCTTAGTTCAACAGTAGGGACAAGCAACAACAAAAGTTGTCTTAACTGCAGTTTTTTGCCTCGTTTAAGCTGTTACAAACAATCCAACAACATGTTAATAGGATTGTAAGCACGTGGACTCTCACGCTGGATTGTGAACTGTTTGTTTTTGTTTTAACATTGTGTTCTGTCAACATGTTATCACGTACGTGACATAAAGCTACTCGGGATTTTTAAGACAGACCGTTTCAGGTATGTGAGTGTTTGCTATGCGTGAGTGCAAGCAGAATATAATGTCCCAACAGCTCAGGGATTAACTCTCACCTGCAGGCGCTCCATCAAGCCAGTTAAAGCCTGCATCCAGGTGAGGTTCATTCCATAGCGGTCCGTGCTCACCACTTTGGTTTCCTGCTCCAGTTCAGGTACTATGGCTGCTGTGCGCCAGCCATGTCTCAGCATGAGGTCCTGCAACAAAAGATAAAAGTGTATTGAGGAAATATGCAGCAATTTATTATTTTTTTTTCTTCCCCTTAGACCAACATAATTTAAGGACTTTATAACTGAAACAACAACAGCTTACATTTAGTTATGTTTTAAAGTGCCGTGAGCATGGCAGCGCCACCCACCCACTGTTAAAACCTGCTGTTTGAGAGGCTGCCAATCAAAAAGACGACAGGCTGAAAGAAAGAGAAGCTGAAATTGCTCATTTCAAATGGAAAAGGGAACGAGAGCTACAGTAAAGCCCCAAATATTATAAATAAGCATTGTTGTAAACTATGAACAGGCAGAATAAATGTGTGGAGCTGGAAATGAGCACAATAGCTCTCTTTTAATCACTTTGAATGTCTTCTGTTTGGAAGATACAACAAATGTTGCCATGTTTTACTCTTACTTATTAGATACATGATTACAGACATATTCGCTGTCAATATGTTTATACAGTGTGCCTTTAATGTGCACAGTAACCCAAAACAGTCCTCAATTTCTGACACAAAATTATGGCGCTCATACTGCCATCTAGTGTTTCAGATTTTCACTGCACAGTCTGCTCTGACCCCACCCAAATGCTCTCAGGACTTTCAGAGTCGTGCAATACATGGAGACAGATGCCATCTGGCACTGTATGCGTACTTGCGTATCTTTCAAAGGATGTGAACCATCAAAGCTAAATAAATCCTACTTTGCTAAATCGCACACCAAGGACGTCAAAAGAAGCAGACACAGGAAAATTCCTGCTAATCCCTATACCAGAAAGGGTTAGTCACCATGCAGAACACTGACTCAGCAATTCATCATGATGAGATCACCATGTTCTGATACTTACAGCCAAGTCGCTATAAAGATGGTCTCCAAAGTACAGAACTTTTGATCCTCGCCACCCTGTCAGTCTGAGGAAATCAAATAGGTTTCCCTGAAACAATAAAAACAACCACATTCTCATTAGACACACAGAACACAACAAGGAAAACATGCAGACTTTTCAACGTGTAAAAACCACAGCAGTTAAATAAACCAAATGCAACAAATACTAATGAACACTTTTTTCATTACTGACCTGTTTGTAAATCTGTCCTTTGTCCAAACTCTTTATTTTTTCCCACCGAAGGTCTCCGTTACCATCCAAGCGCCTGAAAGGTCTGTAGGAGCAACAGTTTTGGAGATTGTTAAAAAGGAGCACTGAAATGACTGTGCCACATCTCATGAGAGGGATGCCATTCTACATTCGCCACACTGAAAAACTACAAGTTACTCACTTGATACAGTCGGTGAAGAAGTGAGGTTTGTCTGCCTGCACAATGACCACATCAAAAAAGTCTCTCCAGTTTTTCCCCACCATGTGCGTCATTCCTCTATCGCTGCACACAGACAATAAGCATCAGTGTAACAGACCGCAGGTGTTTATCTTTGTATTAGGACAGAGTGTACTACTGCAGACGTGGACTCCATCAAGTCGCTCACACTTACACAAAGCTGAAGGGACTGTTGGTTATGAGGAAAAGTTTCTTTCCGTTGCTGGCCAATCGATGCAAAACAGCATCTGTCTCGTCTCCTCTGACAATGAATTTATCTGTAAAGCGAAGAAAAACAAGGAGTAATTGAACTGCCGGTGTTTGTGTAGCAGGGCGCATACTTTAGACAAAACTGAAAGACATGAAAGGAATTCTTACCGAGAGCTTCCATAATCCATTTGTACATGTATCCTTTGACGTGAACCATGCCGACTGCTTCCTGTGGATTAAATGCCAATGAATGTTTTTCACAATATGTTCAGAAAATTCGGGGTACTCTTTGATCCCTACTATGAGATAAGTTTGAATTACAGTCACTTGGGAAGAAAGACCCCAATTATTTGGAAATGATTAATGACCTGTCAGTTTGCTTATTTTCAGAGGAGAAATTGCGATGAAGTAGTGGGCGTGCTGTATAATTGAAAACCCTTCCACCCCAGAACCAAGAGGAAAAGCTGTTATTGTTCTTCGCTCTACCAGAGAGAGTCCATTGCAAACTTTTCCGGAGCTCAGCAGATTCCTGAGCGTGCAGCTGATGAATCACGCAACATGGATACAATCAAAAATCCAATCTCCCTATGCTCCCTCGGTATGAGCTACAGAGTGAGGCCAGACTTTGAAACGGACAGTATAACATATCATAACTCACAGAGATGTCTTTGAAGAGGTGAACTGGATCATACTCGATGTCGTTTGTGATGAAGAAGTCATTTGCCACGGCCAAGAGAGTCATCTCAGGAATGGAGAAGATATCCATGAACTGCTTCACCTTTGGTCCCTGTGGGGGAAAAAAAAGCAAGTTAATATTTGATGCTCACACATTGACATTTTGCTATGACTAATTTAACTTTATTTAAAAAAGAAAAACAAACAAACATTTCATGTGCATTTTACAGTATTTAAATTAAGAGCAGTTTTCAATTCGAGCACTACCCAATGATGCTAAATTTATCTTCTTGTGTTGGTGTCCATTTTCGCAAGAGTTTGGCTATGCAGAAAGAAGAATTATGGGAATTCAAGCACCACACAGGCAGCAGAGTCACACAGCCAGCAGCAAGAAGACCACCAGCAATGACAATGCAGGGAGAATACTGATTGTTGACAAGCTGGCTTAGAGAGGAAAGGGAAGAACAGCAGAGTCTCTCAAAAAGAGGAAGAAGCGACAAAAAAAAAAAAAAAAAAAAAAATGCGTAAGAA
>VUQG01019314.1:0-18714 GCA_015106755.1 Etia nguti | reverse complement strand
GTGTGAATGTTTATTAGTTGCACTTGAGTTTAGAAGTGCTTGTGTGAATGGGTGAGTGAGGCATGTTGTATACAGCGCTTTGAGTACTCCGGGAGAGTAGAAAAGCGCTATATAAGAATCAGTCCATTTACCATCAGACTGTGCACTTCCCAGAGAAACTGCAAAAACCCCCCAAAGAGCAACATCTTAGGCTCCACAGTGTTTCGCAATGACTTTTACTGCATGACAACTCAATTAGAGAAAGACTGAACAGGTATGACTTGTTTGGAAGGACTGCCAAAAGAAAGCATTTTCCCTCTAATAAGAACAAAGCAGTATGGGTTAGGTTTGTAAAGTTACATCTGAAAAATCCAAAAAGACTTCTGGAGCAATCTACTGTAGATGGACACCAAAATGGAGACATCTGCCCACTATGCCCAGCCCCACATTTGGTGAAAACAAAAACACCACATATCAGCACAAACATCTCAAACCATGACATGGTAGTGTCAATTCAGAATTCAACTACAAACTATTGAATAATGGGGTGTACTTTGTTTTTCACAGGACTGCAGACTCCTTTTCCCCCATAAGTGTAGTATAAGAAAAATACAAAAGTCACTCAGTCAAAACCACGAGCACTATACGGTGTTGGCTTGTTTTTATTCTTCATGACAAAAGTGGATCACAGGTCAATGAAAGGTCAACTTTGCATACACATAAAAAGTTGAGGACCTCAAATGTGTTATGTGGAGTGTGTGCTTGTCAACAATTTACACAGAATGCAGACCACATAAATACAGTTAAAATATTATACAAGAGTGGCAATTAAATTATACACACATCTGCACAGAGTGAATTAAATCAATTTACAACCTTCAGTGTGAAATGACATTATGTTAAAGTATTTTCACTTTTTAGCCAGAGTGTGTGGCCTTAACTTCAATAAATAAATGGAGGAGCTACCCTTGGCAGTCTACAATCTTTGATACATTAGGTTCAAATGTATTCAGAATATTAAAAGAAACCTCAGTCATTGTAACAGTTCTCTAAAATATCAATCGAACAGCTAATTTTGATTAATTTAAGTTAATATTACTTAATTCTTAATGAGGTAACATGATTAATAAATACAAGGCATGCTAGCCAAAAAGTGAAAATATTTTACCAAAATGATATCACTTTTTTTCAGTGCTAACACTGCTCAGTGAGTTTATTTAAAATTAATTAAAACATAAAAAAATACAACTACAGTGTTGAACTTTAGCCTCTATTTAGAAAATGTGATACTTTCTAAAACAGCAGACAAGACCAAAACCAAGGCACAAAAAACCAAAACCAAAACAAAATACCAGCTAACCAAAAATAAAAACCCATCAGCAGGATGCGGCTTCTTCTAGTAAATTAGTAACAGGGCAGTTGAGTTTTAGTAAAGTGTCAACATTTTCTAGTATTAATTTCTCCGTTTTCAAACGGCTTTTCCCAAATGCGATCTAAAGGACCACGATTGGTCGCGTTAAGTCAGTTTAATACATTTCAAGTTGCTTTCAGTGAAAAAAGGTGAGGTTACAGTGCCAATGTAAACCTGTGCAATGCTGTCCTCACATCAAAGTCCATACATCATACTGCTCTTTAAGCAGTCCCTTCACAGGTATTAAGTGACACATGTACATTTACATGCTATTCTTCATTGCAATCCTTAGCAAAGCAGTGTCATGTCTGAGTTCCCACACACTTTAAATGAAGCAGCTTCTTCAGATTTATTTATTCTTGATTCTAAGCCATAATGTGCAAATAGATGCAAACTTCAATGTAATGCTTTTTAAATGATCGGGTATCAGTATTTATTTCTACTTTCTATAAGCAGCAACCCCAGCAATACCTGGTATTAGCATTTCAAACTGAAAACAACACATGCTGTAGAGAAGCAGCATGCTTGCTGTGGATGATGCTAGGTTATTACTATTCAATTATGTTGGTGGCACAAAAAGCATGATGACATCATGTTATGCAATACAAAACATGAATATTGTTGATTAGCTGTTAAAGAAGCAAAGAGAAAGCAGATACAGAATGGGAAACTTTGTCACAGTAATGAAGAGAAATGAGCATGAAGGATTTTACTAACAGGTTTAGGGGAAACCAGGCCACTTTGTTCTAATGATGTAAGACAGTGACTTCCAAAATCTTCTTATATTAAGAGATGCAAATAGCTGTTGCAAAATAGCTGCAGCCAGCCATTGGTAACAGAAAATGAGGCCACGTGTCAAAACCCAAAGCCTAAAACAGTAGATTGTATACAGGCACTGTCCTGACTTGGTCTGCATAGTTTGCAAAGATGCACATGACAGATTTCCCAAATCATGCATCTCACCACTCAGTGTCTGAACTGAGGTGATGAATGTATGGCTGATATTTTCCATATGAAATGTCATGTTTACTGACCTCTCTTTAAAGGGTGTGCCTGAAATCTAAGAACAAGAAATGGCATGTAACTGCACCACCACTAAAAGGAAGAATCTCAAGACAACAATAAGCTCTACTTTTAAGGTAAGACTATTGGTAAGGCTGCAGTGTTCTATAAAAACTACCTGGGAGAGCTACCACAGATCATCTAATGGCTTACCAACACTAAAAGATGCCAGATACGCCTGACCATCAAGCCAGACTAAAGGCAAGAATGTAAGACATAGAGCCTTCAGAGAACAGATTATAGCCTTGAATCAAAGTCTGAGGACAGTAAATATTGTACAAGGAGAGTCTCTCATTCTGAAATAAATACTGCCAATGGTTCAGCACAACACAAAGCCTTGAACAGGACCAGATGGAAGTTAGAACCACTTTGGACAAGACAGGTAATAAGTTCACAAAGAAATGAGCAGCACATTTGTCTCTTCATCCTTCTTCGGGCTGCATGCAGGCTTCTCCACTCCAAGTAGAGAAGACCAAAAGGGTGGGATGAGAGATTTTTTTTAATTTTTTAATTTTTTTTTTTTTTTTTCAGTCCATGGTTCTGGTAGGTAGAGTGGGGAATGTAGCATCATATCTGGGATGGACAGGATGTCTCAGGTCAGGGAAGGAAGAGGGAGCCAAGGAGTCAACATGAAGACAGGTCCTTATGGAGAAGAAGGGTTTTGGAGTAATGGAAGGAGTGTTTCAGCGCTACAAAGACAAGGTGAGACAGAGACAAAAAGAAAAAAAAATATTTAGTTTGACTTAAGAACTTTAAAAATTTTAGTGGAAAATGGTAAGGGTAAATTATAAGGATAAAGAGATCAATACAACATACAGCACAAAAGTTTAGCAATTTAGGGGCGAACAATTAAAATAAGCAAAGTCTTAACCAAACTAAACACTAACCCTAAACTAAAGCTGTGCAAAAACACGATTGGTTCCTTGATAAAAGCAAGCACTGAGAAGGTATTTGATAAAAGTTGTTTGTTTAGTTTGTCTGTCATATCAATTTCATATTTTTTTTTGCAAACAGCATAACAATTCACATGTTAGGAAATATGGAGATGGAGTCTTGGCACCGGAAGTACGCTTTCAATTTTGGGAAAAGCTCTTTTTTTAAAACTGCACAATTTGACAATGGTCATGTTGAAGCATGTGTTCTTTCAGTGCCCTTTAGTTTGATGATATCAACAATAGTTTATTAGTCTGTTATTTAAAACCTGTTATAGAGAAACACTATATGGACAAAAGGACTGGGCCCTGTACACATTGGACCGACAGGAGCTGCTCAGTAATGGAAACCACTGGCATGAAGATCCCAGTACAGTTATTTTGCTGAGGTTAGTGCCAGAGGAGGTTTGGAGCTCCGCAGTTACTGAGTCAACAGAGCATTGGTGACTTTTGTATGCTGTGTTGCTCAGCACTCAGTGACACCACTTTACGTGGTCAGCCACTTCGTGACTAAGTTGCTGTGGTTCCCAAAAACTTCCACTTTGCAAAAATACTTACAGCTGATTGTGGAATATTTAGGAGAAAAGAAATTCCATGAACTCACTTGTTCCAACAGTAGCAACTCATTACACTACCACACTTTCTCAAATGTTTGAAAAGGCAGACTGCATGGCTGGGCTGGAATTTACACTCCTGTGGGAATGGGACTGAAAACTCCTGAATTCAAAGTGTGGTCCAATAATTTTGTCCATATAGTGTGTAAACCAGTTAGTTAGCTTATATCTGCTGGCTAATTTACGTTTATTTTTATTTTTTTATCGTCTCCTTGATGATTTAGAGTGTGAGCTCCGAGCCCTAGATGACATGGCTTTATTACCAGAGCTCTTACTGGCATTAGTGTGCAATTCCTCTGTGTTTCTACTTGTAGATGTAAATGATCTTTGTCTAGACTCTCTACAGATTCCGGTCATCCTGGTTCTACTTGCTGAATTGTTAACAGAGTGTGATGTGACTGCCTGGGCCCTTGAAGGACTTGAACTGAACTGTGCAGAGTCTGACAGATACGTGTTATGGCATGCTGCTGCTGCTGCTTGTACAGAATTAGACCTGTGACTTGACTGCTTTCTCCTCACAGAAACATCTGATTTAGGGTTTAGATCATGATTTTCTTGGCTTTCACCCCATGCTTCAGTGTTGCTAGCATATACACACACCGTTTTAGAAGAGGTTAGTTTATCTGTAGAAGAAGAAAACAAAGAAGACTTCAATCTGGCAGAAGAGGCAGGTACAACGCGAGTTGTGATGAAAGTGTCCTGACGTGCAGGGACGGAAGCTCTCCGGACTGATGCTCCCTTTTTTGAATCACTCACATACATTTTAGAGCTTAAATCACTGTTCACGGAACTGGTGGAGCCTTTATAGGTCAGGGAAAAGCCACGATTCAACTCTGTGTTACAAACATCACTGACGCTATGACTTCTAATAAAGGTGGCATCTCTTTGGAGACCCTTGCTTCCGCGTGAGCGGCTGCTGGTTTGGCTGGAGTTGTCAGGGTAAAGACAAAGAGAGGTTCTTACAGGGCTTGTGTGGAGGCTTCTGGTTAGAGCTCGCAGGTGGTGAGTAGCAGGAACGGGGCTAGACCGTGGACTGCTCCTCAACGGAGGCCGGGCGGGACTGCTTCTGGGGCTCCGAGGGGCACGGCCTGACTTGGTAGCAAGCTCTTTTGCCCGAGAGCGACGGGGGCTGCTGTTTAGGCTGTGTGGAGACATAGGGGCCTCCAGGTCCTCCAAACGTTGAGTAAGAGCCAACTTCTGCTGGATGGCCATACGCAGGAGAGAATTCAGTGTCTTCTTCTCATCCTCAGCAGCTGCCAGCTGCCTCTGCATCTCATCCAACTGGGTCACATACTGATCACACCTGAGAGATGCAACATGCAGCAAGAAAAAAAGCCAGAGGCATAGAAATACATGCTTAACATGACTTATAGTATGTTAGATGCAAACGTCAAAGACCAGCAGGGATTGCAACTGAAGATTATTGTTATTATTGGTTAATTTTACAGGCTTTTAAATCATTAAAACTATCACAAGCTATCACAAGTTACAAAAGCAAAAATCTTTTCCCACAGATTATTTTTTTTAAATAAATTAATTAACATTGATATCAAACTGAGATAAATAACGTTGAAAAGCTTCTATTCATTCATTCACTGACCACCAGTAATAATGTTGACTGGAAAAAAAAGTTGGATGCATGTGAAAATGTAAGTAATGTAAGTACGTTTAAAACGAGCAATACACCCTCATTTTCATATACTGTAGAGATGCACTCATACTAGCTATCCACATGATGGCTCCACTGAACCTGATTCTAAGCAAATATCTTTTTATAAAGCTGTAATCTCTATCCTATTGGAACAGACAGTAGTAGCCCTTCATTACTGGCTCTTCTTCAATCCTTCTTAAGGATAACAACTGTCTGGAAAGGGCCTAGACGGTCTAATACATGGCCAAGAACCTTCTCAGGGCACTTTGGCAACACATAACACAATCACCAAAAACAGAAAAATAATCATTAGTGCACTCATACAAACCCAAAATAAAAACACCGCAATGAAGAGGTTAGTGAGTCAAGCTTTATGATCCGTATGTTTAACTCTTAACATCTTCCCCCTGATAGCATGGGGATGTTTATAGTCAAACCCATGTCCTACAAATGTTAAAAGTCTCTTTCTTAAAGGTGACCTTGCTTGATCACCCCCCATCAGTACAGGGCAAAGCATGTGGTTTGTAATCTTCACGTGAACTAGTGGATTGTCCATAGGCGTAATAAGCATGGTAAGCTCATTACATGAGTGAAAGCAAAAGCTGTACCTCAGCAAGAGCAACACTACTAAGCATTAAAACCACTGGTAGAGAGCCAAATGCAATCCAGTTTTAAGACATTTTAAAGCAGTTCTTTAATGTTTTTTTTCTAACTCTATTAAATATATGATTGTGTTGTATTTGTCCTCCCTGAGTCAGTAATATGTTTTGCTTCAAATCACATGAAATGAAAGCTTACCGGCTGGCGAACATGACTCGAAGAGAAGAGAAGGTGGCAGCGTCCTCCTTCAGGGCTTTGAGCTCATTTCGGAGCTTCATCATGGTCTCTGACACCATGCTCTTCTCCGTCTCATACTTGGTTTTCAAATTGGATAAGGCCAACTCTGCAGTCTGCAATGACAAAAATATCATTTACTATCACAATGGGGTTTTAAAAGCATATTATGATCTGTTGCTGGTATGAAAACACATTATTTAAAATAATGCAATAATTCTTTCAAAACTAGGAATTCTCTGGAGACACTCGCACATGATAATAAATGCTGGCCAGCAATTTAGGGTCAAATTCCTTAGATTTGAGCCGCTTCAGTGACAGCTCAACTGTTCGTATCCTATGTGACTACAAATTTTCCTGTTAAACAGCAATCTCAGTCAGAGTTTTAAAGATCAATGAAAAAAAAAAATCACTATTATGAAGAAGGCACAAAATCAATAATATGAGTCTATAGTTTAAACACGCTGTATCTTAAGCAAATAGTATATGTCCTAAGTCACGTTTGCCCCACTAATGAGATTGCTTTTTACTTATCTGCTGTCCAAATACAAATATCAGTGTAACAATCTCATGTGTAAATGGTTTGATTACATCAGAGGCACCAGTGGACAGCTACTGTCAACAGACTTGAGAAGGAAAACTACTGTCAGTGACCACTGGCCCATCAAACAGATTATCTTAAGTGTGCGCGTGTGTGTATACAGGACTGACAGGTCAGCTAATGACAGAAACAGGTCATGCAATGCTGAACATAGCGCAAAGGGAAGAGGGAAAGAGAGTTCAACCTCAGAGGTTGATGTACTCAAGGTGCACGATCATGTGGGTCCAAGGGACTGTCTAGACAAGACATTGATGAGACAGGTCACCCATACTGCTTATGTGAGATTATGCATGGATAATACTCCTGCAAAGTGAGTTATATAACGACCACATTTGGCGTCTCCAGTTGGACTAGTCTGTGCTTCCAGCAACATGCTCTCTCACTTGACCCAATTCTCAGTGAGCAGACAATTACCTGAGGTACTTTTATATGGGGAAATGAATAACATCAATATAGTTACAGGATTGTTATTTTATTATTGTTGGCTGTATCTGTGAATAGCAATTGTTTTTCCAACTTTGGACTTACCCAACCTAATGGAAAGTGCCATGTCAAACTTTTTTTTCTATGTTATGTTTGCTTTAAATTTACTTGGAGTTGGCACCAAAGTAACGGACAAAAGTAAAAGCAATAGTTAGTGCAGCTGTGTGTTATTATAAAGGAGGATAAAAATACTGTGCATGAACTTTGCAAAAAGCAGCTGGACATCAAAGCTCAGCAATCAACTCAACACTGAAATCTTTTCACAGCAAACTTTTACTTTAAGTGTCATGTTTACTGTCACCAGCAACTTCGAAGTTGCTGTTGACAGTAAACACAAAACCAACAGCTTTGTCATAATAAGAAAACAGTGTGTTAGCATGCATTTATTTTGCATAATCAATGATAGGAGCAATGTTTGTCTGGGCGCTTATTGATACTTAAGTGATGGTGTGTCTGGTACTGTTATTGGGATTTACTGCCAGTCTCCAGTACCAATTCCTGCTTATTATAACAAGGCTAAGCAGAACGCACTCAGTGAACAGTGGCCAGTTTTAGTTAATCCAAGGATTTGTTGAAAAGCAGATACAATTTCACTCAAGATTTTCATTGGTTGACTAGAGGCCTATTAAGGGCTCCAACATACTTCTATGGTGATCCTACACACAACTGATTATTGCATTCCAGTTGAAGTCAGAAATCTGAATTTCTGAGTTCCCAGTCACTGAGGATCCCCACCAAGCTTGACTGAACAATCCAAGATGGTGGCAATAAACGTAAAGTTAAAAGGTAAAATTATATAACTTGCAATTTGTTCTGTCCCTGTTGTGTATTTATGACTTGCTAAAGAAGACGTATGTATGGCACTGACACAGCACAGCATAAAGAAAAAAAAGTTAGTGACGCATGAATGACTCGATCTTGCTAAGGAGCAAAACAAATTCAGCAAAGCAATGAGAAACAGCGAGTAACTCCTTGACTAAGGAGTTACGTCATCCCCAGCTTTGACGTCTGACTTCTGAGATAAACAGAACACAGTATTAAGGACAGCTGTGCAGACCAAGCCCTACATGTTGGAACTCTTCACTGTCACCAGGGGGCAGTGTCAGAAACAACTAAGTGAATTTATAAAATATAAAGAGTTGAAGCGAAACAAAGTGTTAAAAAAAAAACCCAATAAAAAGTGTCCACTGCAGCCACTGTCTCTGCTTCTTGTGCTGAATTTGTTGATCACTAAATTTTTTTTTCTTTCATGCTTCTCTTGCTTGTGGTGAATAGTGACTCTCAGACAAATAACTAGCTGTACCATAAATTAACCCTAATAAGAGATGACAACTCTTTTATCTTATAACTTATATCTAACACAGACTAATGGTTAAATATTAACAAAGGCAAGGTTCATTTTCAGACAATCTGTGTAAACCAAGGTAGCTATTCTAAAAATTTTGTTTATATGAAAAACCAAAAACCAAAACCAAAAAACAATGAAGCCTGCCTTCTATGAGTGAAAGTGGGACAGTATAGGAAAGCTTGTTTTTAATGTCAAGCAGCAAAACTACAAACACTGACCTTGGACATGAAAGAATTAAAGATCAAATGACATTAGGTGGCCTCAATTCTAAACAAGGCTCATTCAAAGAGACCTTTAAGCCCTTTTTCCTTTAGTACCTACTTGGATCGGCTCAACTTGGCTTGATTCGTTTTCCATTACAATCGAGTACCACCTAATATGCGTGGGGTCGTTATAGCAATACAGCCAAACGTCCTGTGATGTCATTTGTATGTGACAAATGACGTCACGATGGACAATGAAGCGATGTTATACCTGCTGCTTGGACTGTGGCTTTCCATCAGACTTGGGGACCACGGTGTTGTTTCTATATAGCCATTTCCCTCGTTGCTGGGTTTCAAAAATGGCAGTTTTGATTTTCGTGAAGGAGACACTCTCATGACTCACCCTTTGACACCACTGACTAACAAATTGGTGGCACGCAGTCTGTTGACGTCACATTTTAGAATCGCCTCGGATCGCTTGGAACCCCAGCCAAGTAGATAGTAAAAAAGTCCCTGGAAACAAGTACTATGACCTAATGGAAAACCCTAAAAACCGCATCAAGCCGTGCCAAGCCAACCTGAGTAGGTACTAATGGAAAAGGGCCATAACTTATTCATAAATGGTACATACGACTTGCTTAGGACAGTGGATGAGCTACGGTGTATATCAAGGTGCATTACAGGTGAGGTTAGAGTAACTGTCAGAGGTGACGATCCTGCTAAATGAGGTTTTCTCTGTTAAACAAATAAATTATTTTAGTTATTTTTTTAACATGTATCAACAACCTGACATACACAGGGAGGATGAGATGAAGGAGGAAAAAAAAATATTTGTATAGACTTAAAGACAAATGGTATTTGAATATTTGGCATGGTGTTTGTAAAAGCAAGTTTGTCAGAGTAACAGTGGTAAGTGTGCAGGTTATGTCTGTGCTGTACATGAGAATAAACATGACTGGTGACATAACACCAGCTACACAGTTATGAATGGGCCAGTAATTGTAAAGACTACAGCAAAGGGCTGGTGCCAAACAGCCGATACACTCATAACTTCAGCTCTGTCTGAACTAAAGCTATGCTTCCCTTCAATGAAGATCAAGATGAACATTACAACACAGATACTTGCTTACTGTGACCTACCTGTTTGTTAGCCTTGAGAACAGTCCTGAGGGTAGCAATCTGTTCTCTCTTGGTACTCAGAAGAGACTTGAGTTTTAACACTTCCTCCAAGAGGTTTTCATTGTCCCGCTCTGCCTCTCCACTGCTGCTTAGCCCTGAGTAGGGCACTGCACCCCTCTGACGACAAAGGTCCACTGCCACCTGAGAGAACAGAGACAGATATTCATAAAGGTTAGCACAATTTTTCTGGCAAATAACATTTCTTATATAGCGAGAACAATATCTTGATTAAAAAAAAAAAAATCTTTATCACAAAATGATCACATTTCTTAACAATAACACTGAAGTGGCAGGAATAAATCTTCAAACATGTAAAAGAGGATTTTTTTTGTTTGAGAATATGCACTTCTCTATTTAATAAACTTGTTACCACCCTCTTTTCTTTCAGTGTAATGGAGGCCACAGTTCTACTCTGACCCCTGATAATCCGTTACATTCAAGCCCATGCACACACGTGTCACTGTAGCCCATACCAGGCACTGGATTTGTGCAGACATGGGAGCAACTGAACTCCTTTAACAGGCTGAGCAGATTATTAGCTTTAGTGACACATTTGTAAAGGAGTTAAGGATTTTACCCAGAATAAAAGTTTGTTTTTCAGCATTAGGGTTACAACAAAAAAGTTTGAGAATTTGCACCGGCTACAAGTTTTAGTTCACAACGAACTAAGTAGCGTTGGAGTACTACATTAATAAATGTCACAAAAATTGCACTTTTTTCTTACCCGAAGATGTTTTATCTGGCAACGGATGACAGCTACTAAGTTGCGAACATTGGAAGGGTCCCTGAAGTCTAGGGTGGGGGATCCAGGGCAAGTAGGAGAGTCTCCACTGGTTCCAGCACTGTCAACTTCTCCCATAAACTGCAACGCCGCAGCTTTCGAAATGAACATGTCATTGGCTCGAGTCTTCTTTTGGACACTGTGCTGCGAATAGAGGTGTGATCTTCTGGTGCTGCCTCCTGACCTGGCACCATCACGATAATAGTCCAGGGTGACCCGTTTGGGAGTTAGGTTGTTGCATACGCAGATGTGGTGGTACAGGTTGGACAGCTCTTCAGAGAAGGCCAGCAGCTCTTCCTGGGCAACACTTAAGTGCCCTTCAGAATCACTTGCCACTTTCCGTGTTGCTCCAATCTCCTTCTCCAGCTCACTGATGCGCTCTTGATCTTGCTTGCTGGACTTGATACACTGACGGATTTTGTCAGCCAGCTCCTGGGCTTCACCCCTCCAACGCTCCTTCTCTTGCTTATATCTCTGCTCCAGGGTGTTATAACGTGTTCCTGCCTGAGACAGTTCATCTCGCAGCTTCAGAAGCTCTTCGCTAGCCGCACGCATACGCGCTTCCAGCACCTCCTTGCTCTTGGTGTCTACTTCATAGTCAAATACAGCATTGCCACCATCTTTTTCTGTCTCATTATCTCCATTGTCATCCACCTCTTGGTTTTTTTGCTGACTACTCTGCACAGCTTCCAGCTGCTGGGTGAGAGAGCCAACCTTGTCTTCTTGCTGACTGAGTGCCTGTCTGGACATTACCAGCTGCATCTGCAGTTCCTCCACCTTGCTAGCCAGGCTGGACTTCTCTCGCTCTGCCTGGATATACACACACAAACATAACATGAGAAGTCTGTAATTATCAACATCAGTTCACAAAACAAGAACAATACTGAATGTTGATTAATTTCAAAAGGGAGGTTATAAATGTCTGTGACACACATTTCTCCCCCACCAATTTTACTCATTATGAATTTATGTCAAACAGCGACATCTGCTCGGTAGCCTCTTGATTTAAGTGCATCATGAATAATATATTTACATTACATAGAGAGCAATGACAGCTCAAGACATTCTTAATTTTCTGAAGCACCCTTTGGTTTATGAAGTTGTATCAGGTGGGAGCTGGATAAACTGCTTGATGAAATACACAATATATATTAATGCTCCTCTCCTCCTCCTTCTTCACCATCACAAAAAGGATGTGGTCTAGAGCAGGAAGAAGCAGACAGCCCTGCTAACAGCTTAGCACACAGACTAAATTGTATATCCTCCTTACTTAGCACAAAAAAGGTGGTTGTCCTTAAAGATAACCAGGTCAAATAACAGCTTTCTATTTTACATATCTACAGTAAATTAACTGTCTAAACCTTTTAAAGGTTTTTAAATTCATACATAAAAGGTCATAAGAAAGCAACATAGGGTAAATGCTGAAGTAATTATCAACTTACTGTGTGTCATTTTTCTTAACTCTGTTAAGACTGTTAATGGGCAGCCAAGCATCTGAGAAAAAACATGATACCCTAAACCCCATTTCTACTTTTAGTGATATTTGAAACTGACTGTGATGGCTATAGTATTACCGCACGAAGCTAATGATCCTTCTACCAAACTTTTGCAAATCCTCTTGTTACCTCTGTACACAATCCATAAAACTTGACTTCATTCTCTTAATAACATGTAGGATTGGAGTTGCTTTTTTATTTCCTTTTAATCATTTGTCCTTGATGCGATACCACAAAAAAGCATTTGAAAGAAAGGTAGGTGTTTTTCTGTTGCTCACCTGTAGGAGCTGCTGCTTTAGTTTCTGACTGTCTGAAAAGTGTAGCTCACTCAGCAGGTCTGCTACCAGTCCAGAAGCAGGAGCACGAAGTACATCACTGTGGCGTGGGGTGGAGTAGCGATGGATGAGGCCATTACTTTTGGAGCCACCCAAGTGAGGAGGGTTAGCAGAACTGGAAGAAGATCCAGGACCGTTATTAAAACCGCTGTCCTGATTCTCATCCCCATCCTCCCCTTCACCCTCTCCACCCTGGCCCTCTTCCTGGCTGTCATCCAGCTGCTCCAAGTGGAGCTCCAGGTTCCCCACAGAATCAAAGGGGTTAAGGGTCAAGGCAGAGAGCTCCCGCCGCAGACTGTTTTTCTGCTCCCTTTCCTCCTTCAGTGCTTCAAGGGCCTCATCCAGCTGCCTCTCTGCAATCTCTCTCAGTCTTGCAGCTTCCTCCAGCTGTCCTCGCAGTTCCTCCTGCTCCTCGTTCTTTTGGGTAAGCTCCAGCTTAATTGATTCAAACTCAACCTGAAATAAGATTAGAAGCAGGACAAGAAGGCTTTCTGTGTTACTTTATTCAGCTCATTGTGTATGAATGCAAATTCTATCCCTAACATGCAAATACACTTATCACTGCATTTAGCAAAGTTACACTCACAACCAGACAGCTTCAGCAGGCAAATGAAAACTACGCTGTTTGACTTCATAGTCACCCAAACCAATAATTTTATTATTGCTATAGTATAAATGAACAGTCAAAATGAGGTGGATAAAAATGTATCCATTTAGGAATTCTAATAACAATGTTTGTTGTGCTCTTGCTAGAAACACAGTAGCTTTTAGTAGCCTAACTTAAGCTTTACACAAAGGACACATAAAATAATGCATGCTTCTTATAAATAGCTATAATATAACATTGAAATTGTCCTTCTATGATTGACAGGCTAAAGAGCAATTAAGGTACATGTGTTAACATCAAAGGGACAAATCTGGATGGTGACTGACAAATTTTAGTCTGGCCTGGATATCATTTTAGGTTTTCGAGAAATTCTGATCTGCCAGGTAGTAGCTGTGATCTCAACAGCAACTGCAGGTTAAAAGCTCGCTAACACAGAATGCAACAAAATGAAAGAAAAAAGGAAAAAAAGGAAAGTTTATACTGAGGGCAGACAATTTCAACCGAAGCAAGAAACTGGACAGCTTATGCTTTTACCAAGTGTAAAGAAAGGTCAGTGTATCCATTTCTCAAGAGACATTTTATGTTTTCAAAAAACATAATTTGCAGCATTGCACTGATGTTTGAATTGAAATGAATTATTAAAATCCAAGCTAACACTAGTTCTCAAGTTCAGGCTGTTAAAGAAGGTACTTATTTAGATGGCTATATGGTAGCTTACTACCATAGTAAGACTAATAATTGGCTAGCTTTTATGTGGACCACATTATGGGTGAAAAGGCCAAATGAGACATACATTTTGGACTCAAAGCATGTCCATCTGTCCCTTCACGTGATTCTCATTTTCCAGTGTGTCCCTTAATGAAAACGATGGCTTAATTTAAAAATTATATTCAAGACAGATAGAAAGAAAGCTGAAAGAAAATATTTTGTCATCTCTAAGTCAACTCACAGGTCACGTACATTTTTCCCAAATTTAGTATTGACAGAGATGTGCATGCACATCAAGCGGATTTGGAATAACTGCTTAATACAACAACCAACATGAAAAGTTTACATATAAGAAGTACAGTTTCTGTGGAGCATTTTTCCAAAGTTGTGCTTATATTTACAAAATGTTCTCACATAAAATTATTAAAACAAAAATATCTTCATTCTCAAGAGCACACAATGTCCTCTAGAATGTGAAAAAAATAAATAAAAAACACAACATCCCGAAATATCTTGAGAAACATGAAATAGTTCCACTGAAACCTGGTTGCCATGGTGCACCACACAGCTATAATTATACACTTTCAATCACACTGCATTACAAAATGTTTAACTGGCTTTGGTATTCGGCTATCAGTGGAAGCAGGTTTAATGGGAATATACTGTCTAATGAAAAACACAGGTAGTCATGAGATGAATAGCATGTCCTCTGCTGTGGGAGCTGCTTCATTTGGTGAAAAGAACAACACTATTCACCCAGCAACCAGACTGTCCAGTCTGTTCACCAGCAGCTTTTTTGTTACTGTCCTTTGAGGTTTTGACAACAAACATGTTGTGTGGTATACTGTATTTTTTTACCTTTTTCCTCATGTATGAAGGAAGCATACATTGTAGAATTCAGAATTCAGTAAGGTGTATTTAACACCTTACTGAATTCTTTCTCTTCATATCTCCATACAGTTGAAGATGAAGATTATTGATAGAGGAGAGCAAGCGAGCTCGACTTTGGGCATTATCAGGTTTAGCTAAAACAGTCTGTGGTGAGGCGTGGTCGGTGGTGCCGTGCGGACGCACCTGCACGGCATCCGCAATCACGCCCCCCGTGTTTAAAACACGGGGAATTGGGGTTGCAAGGGTTGTTAAGGTGTGGTGTTTGCGGCACCACAGTGGTGCCGAAACCCAGGAGGCGGCACGGCGGGTCCTTACCAGAGTCAGGGAAGGGAGGAGCTGGCCCAGATGGTGGCCGAAATGGCGGCGGCCCAGATGGTGGCCGAAATGGCGGCGGCCCAGATGGTGGCCGAAATGGCGGAGGCCCAGATGGTGGCCGAAATTGCCGAAATGGCAACCCAGCGGAAGCAGGCGGCGGAGGTGCGTCGCCAGCAGGAAGAGCTGCGGGACCAGACCGAGCGCCACCTGGAAAGGATTGGGGAGCTGGCAGCGCTGCTCTGGGCTTGGACACCACCCCCACAGGTGTGTCCCGACGGTGGTGAAGCGGTGGAGGAGCCGCGTGAGGCACCTCAGCAGCCGGAAGTGGTAGACAAGGCGCGCAGCGGTCGGTGCCGGCCGGAGGAGGGGGAACAGCCGGGTGAAGGGCTGCTCCTGCCGGGAGCGGTGGAGGAGCCGCTCCAGCTGGAGGCAGCGGAGGAGGGACGCAAGGGTCTACACCTGCCGGAGGTAGAGGAGCCGCGCGACGGACTGCTCCAGCCGGGAGCGGTAGAGGAGCCACTCCAGCCAGAGAGGGAGGAGGTGCACGAGGGTCCTGTCCATCCGGGAGCAGTGGAGCAGCTGCTCCAGCCGGAGGCGATGGAGGAGCCGCACGGGGATATGGAGGTCCCCATGTCAGGGGGTCCCGTGCGACCTGGGGCCGAGAGCGAGATGCGAGCTGTCCCGGAACAACGGACGCCGCTCCAGTTGCCAGTGAGCAGGGGCTCACGACCGTACCTGCAAGGTACGGTCGGCTGGCCAGGTGGCCGGCCTCCGGACCAGCATCGCCGCCGCCGCCGGAGGCGTGGCTGGCCTCCAGACCAGCGTCGCTGCCAACGCTGGAGGCGTGGACGGCCTCCGGAAGGGACACGGCCCTGTCGTCGGGTTGGAAGCCGGTTTGGGGGAGTAGGTCCGGCCGGATGGCTCCCCGGCCTCAATCGGGCGATGGGGGTGTGTGGTAAGGCGTGGTCGGCGGTGCCGTGCGGATGCACCTGCACGGCAACTGCAATCACGCCCCCCGTGTTTAAAACACGGGGCATTGGGGTTGCAAGGGTTGTTGTGGTGTGGTGTTTGCGGCTGGCAGCTTGAAAGCTGCAGCCGTGTGTAATAAAATGGCTCATAACGACGATCTGTGGTCCCGCCGTGCCTTATTCACATCACACCGTCCTTAATTCAACTTGTTACCCCACCACACCTGTCTACTTCAGGTAATTCAGAAACTCTGTGGCAGAGGTGAACTGCTTTTCTGTGTCACCATGCTCTCTGACCCTGGAAATCCCAAACACCTACTGTTTCACACATCCATGTCTCCTCCTCAGCCCCTTCCTGCCCCTTGCCAATTTAAAAAAAAAAAAGTTTCAAATTTATGCAGCAGATGGGACTGGTGGAGTGGAGATAGGGGTTGTTGATTGATTTATTTCAGGTTCTTTCAGTAATAAAACCAGTAAATATAATGTTATACAAAAATGATTGTGTGAAGGAAGGTGACAACTGACCTGGTTCTCCTTGAGCACAGACACCTGCTTTTGCAGAGATATGTTCTCTTCCTCCAGCTCCCCATTGTCTTGCAACTGGCGCAGCTCACGTACTTTATATTCTTTTATTTCATCCCTCAGGTGTCCCTTCTCTGCCTCAAGACACTCACACTCCTGTGGAAGAAAATCCACAGTAAAATCATCGCAAAGCACAGCTTAACATCCTTAACTGTCAATTACATATCATATACAGTTAATTCTTGAATGAGGCTAGAGAACTAATATTTTCTCTATAGGGATTTAATTTTTATTTGTATTTATCACGAGAAGAGGGAGCCTGGTAATATACACGGTAACAACGGTATACAGGTTTACTGAATGAGTACACCATACCTTCTTCAGCTGGGTGGAGAGCACCCCAAGTCTATCAATCTCTGCGTGGGCATTGCCCAGAGCAAGGCGTGATTGCTTCAGCTCTGTCTGAACTTCCTCTATGCGCGTTGCCATGGCAGCCTCTTTACTGGCAGTCTCCTGTAGCAGGCTCTCCTCCCGGCACTCTCCATCAGCAGCTGCACGTTTCTGGCTGCTCACAGAATCTGCAAATGCCTTTACACAAACAAAAACTGATAAGGAAAGATCTAAAACACTATTTGACACACTATTGTGTTACACATTGGGGGAAAAAAATAGCATTTGCAGAGCTGACCCATATCATTATAAAGATAAGAAATGTAAACAATGTAAACGAAGGAGAGGAAATTCCACTTCCCTGTCAGTTTTCAGTGGACATTAATCTCCTGAGACCTGAATGCAATGAGGAAATAGCTGATATGGTTCTGTAACCTTAGACCTTAACAGCAACTTCCACATCATTTTTGCAGTTCTATTTGTCTTGCCAATATTATACTATGAACCTAATACATTACAGTTATCTAATCAGAACATGCATTTCTTCACAGCGTACCACAATCACAGACCTTGACGCACACTATGCGCCAATAAGTGCTAATGAAAGAAAGATCACATAAGGGGTTTAATGAAACAAACAAGCTACTAAACATGCCTAAATGAACACTAATACTATTGTTACATAATGACCAGCACAGGAGTTCAACCCTGCCAAAACCTAAATGGGTAAATAGCCAAAAAAAAGGAGGTTTACACTGATTATAAA
Organism: Etia nguti; assembly: GCA_015106755.1. Taxonomy (NCBI): domain Eukaryota; kingdom Metazoa; phylum Chordata; class Actinopteri; order Cichliformes; family Cichlidae; genus Etia; species Etia nguti. The sequence continues at coordinate 638 of VUQG01019314.1, read as the reverse complement.
GATGGCTGAAATAAGAACCAGTATAGCACTTGAATTTATATGGCGTTATGAAGCATCCCAGCTGACCACTTTTACTGTTATTCTTACAGGTGAATTGATTAATATCAGTAACTACCTGTAAGAAGGATTTTTAAAAAATTTCCCTTTTAATTTGAACAGGCAGATGGAATAACTGCAAAATCAGAAATCTGCCCACATGACCGGACTTAGTTTTATAGGATTAATTTCTTACATAAATCAGTGTTTAAAGCCTGTTGCAGTAATACCAAATACATTTGCGGGTCTATAAGCATTTGCGACAAAATTTACATTGGGAAACAATATTAACCCTTTATACCTGAATTTAGCAGTAAGCATGACCCATCTATATATGTATAATACAGGAATATATTAATTTTCATGTTATTTGCTCAACAAAAACACCACTGTTTAAGTAAATGAAAAGCTAATAAACAAACTTGTTAAAAGATTCTTAATATGCTAATTATTCTTCAGTTTTTTGTATGGAAACAACACTGCATTAATAAGTCATTTTAGCAGAAATTCAGTGGCAATATAAAAATGGAGTCTAATATAGTTTTTATAGCTTTAAAATTGAGATTCAAACTATCTAGTAAATATTGTCAAGGGGCCTGTTT
>VUQG01019313.1:8371-29838 GCA_015106755.1 Etia nguti | reverse complement strand
GTGGGAAGAAAACTTCTTTCTACAGCGAAAAATTAAACTTCAAATCTGAGCAAGCACCTAGCACGCTGCCACGGGAATGTGAAATTGACAAAGAAATCCCCGGATCCCCCCACTGACATGACCGCTACGGCACCGGGCAAACCGCGTGCTCCACTCCTGCTAAACAGGTGAAAATAGATTTAGAGCGACAGGACTCTTGATTTTATTATTTTTGATTTTATTTATTTTTATTATTTTGATGTGTTGTATACAGCGCTTTGAGTACTCTGGGAGAGTAGAAAAGCGCTATATAAGAATCAGTCCATTTACCATTATTTTTCACTGTGTTTTACTTGCATCTATTTGAAAGAGTGAGTGTAAACACAAAACATTATTTTATTTTCTATGCTGGAATATGCAGAAAATAGGTTTAAATGTTAAACAATTTCTTCAAGTCAAAGACAGTTGCATATAATTTAATTTTTGCTTAATGCAGTGTGCATGAAATTAAAAGATTAAAACTAATAAAACAATTTTTAAAAAGAGGCTTTCCATTTGATTAAATTTTATATGATGGATTATGCATAATAAAATAGAATTGGGCTGAAAGGTCTATTGCTTTATGCATTCAGGTTGTGTATCATGTTTTTAAAAACTAACTAAGTAACTAATTACTTTTGAAAATAAGTCATCAGTACAGTAACGGGATTACTTTTTTGGAGAAGTAATCAGTAATTAGTAACTAATTACTTTTCCAAGTAACTTGACCAACACTGGATATAACCATAGACTGTATATAAGAGATTAACACCATCTACTGATTTTTGGACTGTGACATCCATAGAGATGAATTGGGATGTTTACTGTAGTTATTAGCTATTAGCAGCTAATGCTACTTTGGTTCAGCAAGCTGCATGTGTAAACTTTCCATAATGTTTCCATCACCGGAGCACAGATTTACCAAAGGGGAAGATTATCTATAGAGACTAAAGCATTTTATTTTATATCAGGATGTAAACATGCTCATTTCTGCTGTAAATCTGGACATTTAAACTTTGGAGTCTATATGGACTGACTCACTTTTGGAGTAAGCCTCAGCAAGCTTCTTTAAGGCTCAGTCTGATATGAATTTAATTAATTAATAAATCTTGAATTTATTGTCCCACAGCTACTTTTTAGCCTGTCTCCAGCGTACTGTGCTGTGAGGAAACCTCAGGAGGCACGGTTTCTAGTAGAAGTACTCCTTAAAAAAGGGAAGTGTGAGCTGTCTGGTCTGCTGTGAGTCTGCTGTCTGGCTTCGCTAGAAATAGTCGTTTTTCTGTTTGACTGCTCAGTGTCAGGTGTGTTTCAAACTGCTGGAATACAACAAACTTTAAAGTTCCTACAAATATGGCTGAATTGGGAAGTTTGTTTAAATAGAGACATACATGGAGACATGTAATGGTAATAAAAACATGTACTGGAAAAAGGAACTGAACTCAATGGATTCAGCATACTGGGGCCAAGCTTAGTCATTCATCACGACTGCTGTTCATAGATGATATATACGTTGTGTGCTGTAAAACAGGTACCTTTTATAATTAACATGGTTTTCGAAGGATGTGGTTAACAAACCTCTGCCTTTAGATTGTTTCTTCAGCTCCTCTTTTCTGTTTTAAGATCTGGAAGTCTCTTTAGATTCCCAGAAAACCCAGAGTACTCCATGCATCACTGCACTGATACCATAAGATGTATAATCAGGTTGTGCCAATCTCGCACTCGTGCACGGCCTGTTAAACACTCAAAATGCATGAAATACTGCGGGCCTGGATGAGGCTTTGTTTAATGTTTTATAGAGCACTGTAAATACACTCGTCTGTCAGTTTATTACTTTCAGAGCAGAAATATGGCTAAAAACATGCATCAGCATTCATCACATGGGATTTTTTTTAAAATTATCCCTGCAGGTGTTCTCAGAATATTCCTGGTTGACTGTCTGTTGGTTGGTTTGTTTGGACATAATGATGGCTGTCATGGAGAAAAACTTTTAGTTTGATTACTACTGCTACTGCCTTGATTTGCTGACACTGGCTTCCAAGAGGGTCCTGTTTTACAAACCTATACCCATATTATGAGGCTAGAGGGGTCTTGCTGGTAATTGGCAAGAATATGGTTTAATGGCCAAGAAACAGTGGTTTGGACCCCATCTCGACTTTTTTGTTTTGTTTTTGCACTTCCCTTTCACAGGATGATGATGATGGAAACCTGCACGTGGAAAAAAAAAAAAAAAAGAAGTTGATGACTTGCTAATTTCCAGCTCCATATTCTTGTTATTGGAATGTGTGAGAGTAGCTATGGATGATTCACAATTCATAATAAGACTATTTTTGTTCTTAGACTGACCCTCAGTTCATCTACTGTCTAAAATCAGGTCTGTAGCTCCTCCCTCTTTAAGACATTTTTCATCCATCCATCCATCCATCTTTTCAGCTGCTTGACCATTTCCTGCCACTTATCTGAATTTGGGTCACAGGTACGGCAGCCTAAGCAGAGCCAAACAGCAGCCCAAACTTCACCCTGGCCACCTCCTCGAGCTAATTTACAGGAACACCAAGTTGTTTTCAAGCCAGACAAATATAATCTCTGCAGTGAGTCCAGGGTCTGCCACCGGGGCCTCCTCCTGGTAGAACATGCCCAAAACACCCCCACATCACATCAACTGGCTTCTTTCAATCTGGAGAAGCAGCGGCTTTGCTCTGAACCCCTTTTGAATGACTAAACTCTTCACTCTGTCTCCAAGTGAGAGTCCTACCACACTTTGTGTATACAAGAGTTTCTTTAAATCTCATTCCTTAAGTCAGTACCCAGAGCTCGTGAGCATAGGTAAGGGTAGGAATGTAGACTGACTGATAAAGCTGCAGCTTTGCTTTTACACTGAGCTCTCTCTTCACCACAACAGCCCCTATCCATCATCAAGTTCACGCTCCACTCTCCCATTACTGTGAAAAAGACCTCGACACTTAAACTCCTCCACTTGGGGTGGTAACTCATTCTGGACTTGGACTGGGCACTCCAACCTTATCCCTGAGAGCAATAGTCTTGGTCTTGGAGGTGCTGAATCTCAACCCCCTGATGAAGTCAACAGAACCACATCATCTGTAAAGAGCACAGATGAAATCCTGAGGCCACCAGTGTGGACACCCTCCAACACCTGGCTACAATCGGATATTCACCTAGATACACCTAGATAATCAGTGACACAGGAAAGCCCTGGTGGTATTTGAACAGAAGGTGGGTGTGGCCTGGGATGACCATATTAGGGATTATCCTCTCACTGTGACATCAGGTGTCAGGTTCAAGGTTCAGGTTCAGGTTCAAGAGTCCATAAAACGGACCAAAACTGAGGTTTTGGCTCACAGGAATTACTTTTACATACACTGAACTCACTATTAAAAACTTTAGCCATGATTAACATGAAAACAGATAGTGTGCTGAAGCAGTGTCACAGTAGTTCGAATCCACTGACTGGTTGGGGGCCTCTTTGTGGTAGTGGTACTCTGGCCTCCCAGAGTCCAAACACATGCTTGTAAGGTTAACTGGTTCTGGTTAAATGGTTCTGAATGTTTGTCTCTCTCTGTATTAGCCTTTTGATGGATTAGTCATCTGCTGAGGTCCCTGCCTCTTAAACTATACCAGCTAGGATCACTGAATAAGATAAATAGAAGATGATGGATGGAATGATGGATGGATGGATGGATGACATGAACATCCACCAGTGGAACCGCATATGTGTGACAGAAAAAAAGGGAAGGCAGAATAGGTGTGCTTTAAAACCCCGTCCATTGTTTACCTCGGTGCTGGGATGGTTTCCACAGGTTAATACCAGCTCAATTTGTTACTCTGCCCTTTTTGTTTTGCTTTACATTCCCTAACATGAAGTTGCAGTACAGACTTGCACATTTGGGAGCAGCTCAATATATCACCGCCTGTCTCTATCCCACCTTTAAGCTGCCACCACCCTCGACATACATCTGCTAACCACAGCATGCTGTTATATAACAACCTATACATCACACTCTGCCAGATCATACAAACACACTCCCAAACACACACATACACAACCTGTCACGCTGTCTTTAAATGATTTTTAAAAAAAGTTATGGCAGGGCAGAAGGTCAGGGTTTGTGTGTGTGTGTGTGTGTGTTACACTCATTTGTAACTCGGCCTCATTCCTCAGATTCTTTCTCCAGAAAACAACGACAGAGAGTAACCAGTGGAGTGGGAGAGCTGGTTGAGTGAAGGTTTTGAACCCAAACACAGTTGTAGCAGCACTTCAGTGTTCATGGAAAACACTCGACTGATTTAACTCGACACAAGTGAGCACTTCCTGCAGTTTGTAACCAAACAAGCTGCAGTGGAGACAAGGCTTTACCCGGCTTTCGGTAATGCCTCATTTGCCTCATTGTACAGAGAAACTGTCTCGTAGTAAAAACCACACAAAGAAATTATTTGCATGCAGTACAACAGTTAGAGTAAAATCTAGATTTTTATACTTATTCATTTGTATTTCACCAAGAAGTCCCACTGACATCAAATCTTTTTCACGAGGGAGACCCGGTCAACATAGCAGCTCACATAGAAACTCAAAACAATGTCACAAATTCGATTTTAAAAAATCAAGAAAAACAAAAAGATATGCAAGTAATCCTACTCATTGCCTCTCATTCAGACATAAATGCACTGAAGATGTGAGAGAGATTTTAGTGTATTCTTGTATTTTCACTTGAGCCATAAATACTTTATTTGTTTTTGTATAATAAGTGTCAGAGCAGCCATAGATGTAGATTTCTCCTTAAATGTGTCAATGACTCTGTAATCATGAATTTTGTGCAGGGTGTGGAGACTGGCCCGGTCCCCGATGAATCTGTTAACGGACCCGTCTTTCCTCCAATAAACATGGCTAAGACTAAGAGATGTTGACTGATTGCTCCCAGTTCCTGCACTAGGTGTGATTAAAGGTGACTTTAAAGCATCAAAAGGATTGCAGCGCAATTTTGATTTGAATTTAGATGCTGCATGGACACAGATATAATGCACTGAAATGTGCTGTGTAACTCTAAGTGTTTGTATTTTCTGGACTTAGTCAGATTTTGTTGCTCCACGCTTCATATTTGTCACAAAGTGACCATGTGACCTGTGCTTGTGTCTATCTGTCATACAAAGGTGCGTTTGTGAGGGCGGACAGGCTGTAAGAATAGAAGCTGCAGAACCAGTCTGACCGTTTCCTGCCTCCATCAGGCAACCGGCCGCCTCCGTGTGTTTCATGAGCTGCAAATTTCAGGTCACCCTTCAGACAAGTGAAGTGGGAAAAGTTCCTGCGATAAGGCTAACGTGGGAAAAGAATGCCTCAGATACTGAGTCATGTACTTATCATGGATTGCATTAAAGCAAACAAAAAAGTTAAAGTTATGTAACGCAGTGTGTGTTTCTCTCTGGGGCTGTTACTCAGAATTATTAGGAAGAAAAGAGAGGACAGAAAGGGCATAAAATACCAAAGAAATAAGTAATGACATGTCCCAGCATGCAGTGTTATCTGTTTTTCATTTCCTGTTTGTCTAAAGTTGGAGTGATGTTTTAAACAGTTCAATTTTTGTATCACACATAGTCGATCTATAGGGATCCTATATAAACTAAACCTCAGTAGGCCTTAATAATAGATAAAATACCACTGTGTGTCCCTTAGCTACATTTTTTCATGTACTAAACTCTTTTTATTGCCAATATGTGAACAATAACATAATTTAAAAAGATAAGACTGTTTCCAGCTCCCTCCGTTTGTGCTAAAGGCCAATGAACTGAATCAAAGACTTAAAAATCTAAAGGATACGGTGCTTTTGATGCCAGTCAGCACAGCACATACTCCCCATGCAGTTAGGTTAGTTTTTGCCTCTGTGCATGGCCACAAGGGATACGTGAACCAAACGATCAAGATGTGATTGAACTGCAAACCTTCAGCTTTACTTCTAAGGGTTCAACACATGTATTAACTGTCAGAGGATCAAAATTAGTGTGGAACCCATGGACGTCATTAAATGCTGTGTTTCCTCACTTCAGACGCTCTGCCAGGCTTTTATTGTGGCCACCTTTCGTTGCTGCTTGTTTGTGGGTCTCTCTTTAGTTTTGCATATAATAACTGAAAGCTACTCTGTTAGACTGAGATCAGGTGACTGGCTTGGTCCTTAAGGAATGTCCCATTTCTGTGCCTTGAGAATCTCTAGAGTTGCTTTTGCAGTTTGTTTGTTAGCAGTCTAGGCTGCACAGTTTTCATGATATCATTTTCCAATTTTGTGTGATGGTAGATACCAATAACAGCTCGAAAACTGGGTCAAGGTCACAACATATGTGAAAATCAGTAAAAACCTGACATGAGTACTTTGGTTGGCTTGACATTGACTTTCATTGTAAGCGCCCAAGATCAAAGATGACCATAAAAAAACAATTTCAAGTATAGCACTTGCCCTTCGGGTGTAGCTGTGCTCTTGTTTGCACTGTGAACCTCTGTGTGGGGAGATTTGCAGCATTTGAGTATTAATTCATCCTGCTGCTTCTATCAGCAGTCGCATCATCAGTAAAACCAGTGACCTGGGTCCACTGGCATAACGCTCCCTCCACCATGTTTGACAGATGATGTGGTGTACTTCAGATCGTGATCATGTTTTTCTCCTTTTCCAAACTTTTCAAGTTAATCTTGGTTTCATCAATGTAATAAAATAAAAATATATTTTTTTCCAGATCCATTATGACTCTTTTAGATATTTTCCACTGGAGTCTAATTGTCCTGTTCTTGAGTGTAACCAGCGGTTTGCACCTTTTGGTCAACCTTGTGCATTTCCAGACTAACCAGGCTAGCTAGCTGATAACTCCACCCCCTCCAAATATGGCCACTTCTGGATTGTGACTAAAAGGTTACATTTGAGGGCTCAAAATGTGGTGGCTATGTCCATCTTGGAAACAGTTCAGAGAGCCTGAATTCATATATGTTAGAGACGTGTGTTAGTGTGCATAAAATATAGGGAAGGGTCAGTAGGAGCTGCCTGGTTTGCATGTTCCAAAGGGCAAAAATACGGGACTATCTGTTCTCAGCGGAGCAGCCAGCTGAGTCTGCATATGTGTATTTTGTGTAAGTGGACAGATCTCATGCAGCGTTCCCTTTGACACGAGCGATGCAGGGAGAGATAACAGCAGAGTTTACCTTTCAGGTTGAGACAAGCCCGGCATGCAGATGGATGGCCTGCGTGCAGAAAAGTGAGCTCAACTCATTGACTGCTTTAGTGTTAGTTTACACTGCTGGAGTTTCTTCCTCTTTGTAGGCTGACAGCGTGTCTGCACAGGAGGGGCAGTGTGGGCAGCAGCGGCTTCACTTCACAGGTGCAAAGCTAAACTACCACTGTAGTTAAACACAAAAAAATAGAGCTGGGCTTTGTTTTTGTAGACTCTCAGACATGTAGCTGCAGGAAAAGTGCATTTCTGTCCCAGCAGGTTCATTCACATTAATGTGTCCCCTTAGGCCTCATTATTGGAAACCATGTAAAGGCCCCCAAGCTGTAAAATGTACATATTTGCACTGTTTATTCACCAGGTCAATGGTGGCTCTTCCAGATTATCCATGTGAGAATCATATCACTAAACCCTATCTCATGCACTCATAAAACCCTGCAGCACAGATATCGAAGACTGTCTTTTCTTACAGGATTTCTTTGTGTTGCATCAGAGTTTGTACAGTTTGTCCAACCCTGTTTTCGCCCCTTTGCTTTGGCTAATATTTTAAGTTATTTATGACACCTATAGTGCTGTTTGACTGGAAACTGTGAGGGCAAGAAATAAATACAATATGCAGATAAACACCAAATCTGTTTCCAATCAGAGCAAGTGGAAACCCCCTCAGCAGAGTCTGACATGCCACGTCCCGGGATGAGATCATCTGGGCCATCAGCTGCTCGGCCTCGAGGACGTTCTCTAGAAAAACAGCCAGAGAAAACAGTCCGTGTCGTCCTATTGATCCTGCAGATAATAACACTTCTAATATAAACACAATTGCTCTTTCACATGCTCAGCCTCCAGCATATTTCCCCAGCTGTTACAATACCCACAGTTCACTTTGTGCTAATGGGCCAATAAATCCAATGCAGCCTTGTTTGTTTTCCCCTGCACGATGAAGGCTGGGGTTACATTATTCTGTGTGACGAACTGGATAATGCTGGAATGCTTTTTAATCAGAGTATAGCATCACGTCAGTTAAACCTCTGGGATATCGATCTGGAGAGTGGAAGGGTTTTACAGGTGGGGCCACTGGTACTTTTTCCCTCCTCGTCTTTTCTGACTGTTTTTTCACTCGTTTTGCATTCGGCGAGCATCAGTGTCACTTCTGGTAGCACGAGGCGATACCTGGACTCTACAGAGGTTTCACAGGTAGTCCAACTCCTCCAGGAAGGCACAGCAATGCGTGCCACTGCCAGGTTTGCTGTGTCTCCCACAGTCTCTAACACTTTGATTTTATCTGTAGATTTGATCCTCAGAACTATTCGAATGAAGGTCTCCAAAGATAAAATCATAAAGATGATAATATTTGAGCTGCTTTTTAATAGATGTATGGTAAAGAGAGGACCCATATACAGGGCTGGCTGATACAAAGGCCATAAACAAAGTCCAAGAAGGTGAAGTGAAGCACAACTATGTGTATATTATATGGTATGAAGTCAAGAAGTCCGATTAAAGCCTTAATTCTCTGCAGTTTGGCTTATAGGGGGGAAAATAGAGGTAAAGGTCCAAACATTTATAGTATAAATTCCAGGATTCACACTTTACACCTGTTTACACTTTGTAAACTGTGTGACAGTCTAACTACAGCAGATACAACTGTGTGTGTGTTTGCAGGGAGGAAGTGCAGCAGAACTGTGTCCGATGGAGGAAGAAGTTCTCCTTTGTGTGCAAGATGAGCGCCAATACGATCAGTGGGATGTTGGACCCCTGCATCTGCAGAGTGTCTGTGCGCAAGGTAAACCACCACTCCCAGCAACCTTCTCTCCATGCTCTTCTGGGACATAGAGTGCAGCAACGTCTCCCCGATTACCTCAACACAAAGCCGATCTATTTTTTTTATGTGTGCAGGTTTTTAGATTATTGCAGAAAATGAGCTCTGTGGGAAATAAAACAAACATTTAGCTAACACTAAAGTTTTAAATGAACTGCAGCACCAAGCTTTTCAGGCCAGCAGCATCCAGTCCTCCTTAATTCAAAGGTGACACCTGCACCTGTCCCAGTTTCAGCTTCATACTGGAACCATGTGATGTGTTAAGAGATGCTCAGCAGGGTGAATCACCAGTGTTTCTGTGTCTCTGCAGGAGCTCAAAGGAGGAAAGGCCTTCTCAAAGGTGAGTTTATAACCTGTTTACGTCCTAAAACTGTTGGATGAACTGTTGGACTCATAAACTTTATAGTGCACAGATTTACAGTGCCAGTGATGGTAAAAGCTGCATTAAACACAGTAAAGCCTTCATCTGACAGAGACATGTGACGGGACAGTCAGAGGGTGATGACAGTGAGCAGCAGACAGTAAAACAGTGTGTTTACTGTCTGCTTATGTAGGTTACAGTCAGCCGTTTGAGCTACAGTAGCTGTGACGAATGACTGGAATATTGTCACCTGACTGCAGAGCCATTTCATATCTGCAGGTTGACTGCAGGGCTCCCTCTATGCTGAGTAATATGTATGTTTATCTGTTTGGGGTCCTTTAGTCCCTCTTTACATGGTTTAATATCTCCCTGGGGTTGTTTTATGCCTCTTCACCATTATTTCTTGCCTTTTTTTGATTCTTTTGTGCAGTTTTGGTTTTGATTTAATGACTCTTTAAAGTTTTTTTGGGAGCTTTGAGGTTATTTGGTGTTGTTTTGGATGGTTTCCTGTCTCCTTGGGGTGGTTTTGTGCACTTTTGAGATTGTCTTGTACTTCTTTTGGGTTGTTTGGTGTCTCTTTGGGGTCATTGTTCACCTCTTTGGTGGTTTAATGGTCTATTTGGGGTAGTTTTGTGTCACATGGTGATTGTTTTGTGCCTCGTTAAGGTACCTTTGTTTACCTTTGCGTTCATTTAGTGGCTCTGAAAGGTTTAGTGTTTCTTTTGGGTTATTTTGTGCTTCTTTAGGGTTTTTTGTGCATCTCTGTAGCTTCGTGCACCTCTCAGGCGACAAGCATTGATTTTATTTGATTGTTGTTGTTTTGCAACCAGTTTTTTTGCACCTCATAGTTGTTTTACATGTTTTTGTTTTGCTCTTCTTTGTAATAATTCAGTTCCTCCTTTACTGATTCAAACCTCTTTGTAGTTTTGGGCTCATGTATCTCTTTTTGTTTGTTTCCTGTGACAAACTTTGGGAAAGACAGACCAATAAGATAAAAGCATGCTTGTGGGCTGAGTGAAGGAACAACTATTTATTTGGTCTAGGACAAATATTGATGATATTTTCAGATTCAGTCCAAGCAGAAATTAGAATATGCGGCAGCAGTTTTGCTGTTTGTGTAAACTCACACACACGCAATCCACCACCACGAGCTGTGACCCATCCAGTAGGAAGCAGAGCTGAGTGGGCAGAAAACAGTGAGTGAGGAGGTTAAAGGAGGTCGTTGACTCGCACATAAAGTCACTCTCTCCTGTTTTCCTTCATTGACTTCCTCACATGAGGGCGTGGATTGTCAGCGCCAGACAAAAACAAATATTTTTTAACCAAGTGGTAGAAGAAGAAGAAGTCCTGCTGCTTCAGATCTGTGAGAGGAACAAATTAAAAGCCCATGAGCCACACCTGATGGAGACCATGGTCGTTACAACATGGCTTTTTTATTTTCTGTTGCTTTCTGACGTCTGTCTGTCTGTCTGTCTGTCTATCTGTCTGTCTCCAGCTGGGTTTTGCTGACCTCAACATTTCCGAGTTTGCTGGTTCAGGCTCGACCGTCCGCTGCTGCATCCTGGAGGGTTATGACACCAAAAACACTCGGCAGGACAACTCTATTCTCAAGGCAGGAAAACACACACACACACACACTGACCTGATTAGTGCTCAGGTCTAGTAACACATCTGTTTTTTTTATAGGTAACAATTGGGATGACTCTTCTGTCGGGGGATCCCTGCTTTAAAACGTGAGCTCCTTCAATTTGTCTGAGCGACGCGTGTAAAAATTAAAGCTGTGGAGATTTTTCTTTGTAACACATAAATTATATTTCCAGGCCTCCCAGTACGGCCAAATCCATCTCCATCGGGGATGAGGACCCCAACCTGCAACTGGACTGTAAGGGGGAGAGCACTGATGCCACTTTGCAGCCACCAGGGGGCATCGTGGAGAGACCTCGGTCCTTCAAACCCCGACAGTCATCAGTGCGCAGCTCAGGTAAGTCGTTGGCGTAGATGTACCTTGATTAATGTAACATATTTTTAGGGATCCTAAGGATGTTTTCAAGGTTCGAGGTGTTAATGCCAGAGCTGTGTTTGTGTGTGCAGGGCTGCCCGAGGAGGGAGGGAGTGTGACCAGTCCGGACGAAGTCTTTCAGATCGGTCATTTTCGCAGCTCCAGCTACGCCAGCCAGCACAGCAAGATATCAGGTCAGAGAGCTTTAACTTCCTCGTGCTGTAGGGAACGCGCAAGACATGAAGGAAACACAAATAAACATCCGTTTCCATTCTTTCCTTTCCATCTCATCCACCCTGTTCACTTTACTTATTTTTTTTGTTCCTCTCCTCATCCCCTTCCTCTCATTTTCATTCCTTTCCACTTCCCATTCTTTTCTTCTTTCTTTTTCCTGTTCTTCCTTTGTTCCTTCCTTTCCTTCTCTTTTGTCTTTTATTTCCACTTCCTGTTCCTGTTCCTTTCTTTCTCTTTTGTCTTTTATTTCCACTTCCTGTTCCTTTCCTTTCCTTTCCTTTCTTTTCCTTAGGTTACAGCACCGGTCACTCTCGCTGCTCCAGCCTGAATGACCTCAGCCACCAGAGGAACGCCTCCTCCAGCAGCGGCGCCTCCTGCGGGCTCGGCCACCCCTCCCTGCCGCCTCCCTCCACACCCACTGAGCTGCACCGCCAAGCGACCCCCACCAAGCCGGAGAGACCTCCTCCCCCCTCTGCGGCGGCCATATTGTCCAACAGATCCTCCAGGTAAATAGACTCACACACAGTTACACCTCAGAGGAAACCCACCTGCTGCTGCATGTTCTCGGCCTCCCTGATGTCACTGCGAGGCATGTCAGGACTCCGTGGCGCTGATAAAAGGCTGGAGCTATTTCTCAGGCATGTGTGAACCTACATGCCTGAGATTCTCTGGAAGACTGTGAAGCATTTGGCTGGAATTCACACACACCGATACATCTGCTAATTGGAGAACTGCAGTTTTCAGCTTCATCTTGCTCGCACACACACTTGCATATCAGTTAAAAAGTTAACAAGGAACCAAACAGCTCCTAGCAGCCAAACCCTTTCCCCTCCCCACTGATTAAAAATATTACTGTGTCGATTAATTTTTTTATTAGTAAGATATCAGTAGATGATTCATGAAGGTGAAATGACAGGTGGGGCAGGTGTCACAGCAGAAAAATTACAACTCATAGAGATCCAGAATTAATTCGTCAGCGCTTCACGGTGAAGCTGTGTTTGTGTTTCAGATGTGACTTTTTCTCTGGTTTTTGTTTGGTCCAACAAACAGAAGGAAGAAGGAACCTGTGGATAGGCAGCCCAACTGCGTGGAGGACACCCGCATCGATGCAGATGCCATCGTGGACACGATTGTAAAGAGCCAGGACTTTGACAGCAGCAACAACGAAGGTCGGCCAGAGTCCCCCTTATTTGGACTTAGTTTCAGCCACAGGATAAATATCAAAGGCAGAATTAGCTTCTGGCTCTGAAACATGTCTCAAACCTTCTGCTGGCCACCAGAGGGCGACTCCTGCAGCTGCAAAAAGAAGTCAGATAGCACAGAACTCATCACTTTCCTGATGAAGTCCTGATGAGCATCATGTTGAAGTACTGGCTTCAACATGATGCTCATTTTATAATTTAATGTCCTCACGAGCGTCCAGAAAGACAATTAATCTGTCTGCTGCAAAGCTCACGGGATGAATTTGGTTAAGAAGTGTCTGACATTTTTACTCTTTTACACTTTTCAGTGTTACAGCGTACACCTGTAGTTGGGTCAGAGCAAAGTTGGGTTAACCTCTCATCGTACAAGAAACACTCCGGAGTTTGGAACTAGCTCAATCCCTGCTCCTCCAAAGTGTCTTCGTGTGCTTGTTTTGGTTCACCTGCACAAATTAGCCACACTAAGGGGGGAAAAGACCCAGAGTTTGATTTAAACTGACTAAACAGCGCAGGTGTGAAAACAGACTTTATCCTCTTATAAAGAGACTGGAAAAAATTCCACTTTTGAACCAAACTTAACATAAAGGGATGTTTTTTTTTTAAAGACTAACCAGTGGCTGATCAGATTTATTTCAGAAATCAGTGTTAAGGGATCAGCAGAACGAGGCCTGATGGCGGTGATGGTGTGTGTGGGCTCAGTTTCACTTCACGACAAAGAAATTCTTTGTGTATTGTGACCTAAGTCTTCTCGAGTACTCATTACTGGATGTTCCACACTTTAGGATATCGCCCCCTGGTGACTGTACACAGCTACGACATGTAGATGACTACTCACATGAATTAAAACTTGTAAAAATTAAAAAACATAAAAAGTTGAATTTTGAAAAAGGTGAAAACTATTTGAAAGAGTATTATGTTGGAAAAAAAACCCCTTTAACTTTAGTCTTTTTTGTCATTGTGGGCAAAGCTACGGAACTATTTACTGATAGAGGGATGAGCTCATGGCGTAAAGAGTTTTACTGTAATATTGTTTCTGAATTTTTTAAATCTTGCCGTTACCACCTTCATTTTAATATGAACATGCAAACTAAACCCAACAGATTGAGTAAAACAAAACTGAAACAAGAAAACTCACCTGGAGTCTCACCTGGTTAAAGGAATTAAAAAATCTCAAAATTAAAGTTATAACACGTCTGAACTCCACACAGACACGATGGTCCCTGTAGCAAAATAATGGGCTGCTGTATGTCCATCTTTTATATACAGTCTGTGGCTTTGGGACAACATGTGAGCGTCACCGCAGTAACGTCTCCTCATTTTTTTCAGACAGCAACTTGAGACTGTTTATCAGCAAAGACGGGACCACAGCCCTCAGCGGGACGCATCTGGCCAACAGGTATCATCTCACTCCCCTTATCTTTCTCCCGAACATGATCATCGTTCAAAAAAACTCACCTGTTTCTGTTCTTTTCCCAGAGTAACTCCTGGCATCTTTGAGCCAGTGGTCATCGAGACTCACTGATACCCACGCTCCTCCCGCCTCATCGCCGTCTCTCTGACGTCCGATTGTCTCTGTGCGTGCAAACACGTGCACAAAACTTCATGTGTGACCACCGTGGTGCAGATGTTGAGCCCTTCTAGTGTTTTTAATCAGGTGGTGGAACGGGTGGAACACACGGGTACAGTGTTTTCTCAGACAGTAGACGGGGCCTGTTTTTAACCTCTAACAAAGAGAAAACCAGCCTTCATTTCTAATTTTACTGGTTTTTAAGCACTTTTAAAAATGCTCCAGCCTGCTTCTGTGTGTCACGTTATTTTACAGCTCCTTTGTTTAGACTGTGCCCTCTGTTTTAAAGTGAAACTCTTCCTCATGGAGTAGCCGGTCCCTTTTTTGGGGGGAAGCCTCTATTTTGTGGTTTCTGCAGGAAGTGCTGATCAGGTTTAAATGTGATGTTGAAGAGCCTGATGAGTACCAGGAGGAAGCATGCACAGGAATCAGTAATTCATGCTCTGAAAGAAAGTTTATGGGCTTAAATCTACAATTTAACCTGTAAACCCAGCAGTAAAACTGTGACAGACCGGCCACAGTATCAGTATTGTTTGGGTATCTCATTCATTTCTATTTTCCATGCCTTCCACATGCACTGGCAGCTGATCAGTTAGGTGCAGTCATGGAAGGATTGCAGAGTGAGCCTGCTGAGCACAAGGAGTCACCTATTTAATGCAACTGTAAAAAAAATGACAGTGAGGCAGATATAAAATAACTGAAAGCAGATCCAAAACAAGAGCAAAGTGCTTCAGAGCGACAACAGTCGGGCGTAAAACATGAAATGAGATCCAAGCAACCCCAAGAGATTTGAAATAAAACATAAAGAGACATAAAATGACCTATAAGAAGCAAAAATAAAAAAATAAATAACAACACTAAGGGGTCTGAAACTGTCAGCTGCACAATTACATAAAACAGCCTGAGAGACACAAAGACGTGTCCTGATTCTGCATCAGGCTTGTGCTCAGAGGCGTGTTTTCTCATAATCTGTCCATGAGTGCAGCGCAGCAGCAAGGGAGATCTAACATATACGAGGCCATGGAAAATCTCAAAGTGAGCCACTTGGATTCAGACAGAATTCACCTGTTAAACATTAATCAGTGACGCTGACATTCGACAAAACCTGTTTATGTTTTCTTGACTAAGCTGGGAGCATCAATTACTAATTTGTGTGCTCAGGTTAGTTTTTATTTTTCCCTTCTGTGACTTCAGGATGACTTTTTCAGTTTTTCAGTCCATTGTTCGGCTTTTAGTAATCGTGGCTTTCTTCTTTTCGTTACACTGGGTGTGTTTCAGACGAGTCCCCGAGGACGTCTGTAAAAGTTGTTGACTCTGTGACATAATCAGTCACTGAACACTGGTATCAGTGAGAAGCACACCCAGTGAACCTTTGACCAGTGCTTCGTGCACATGTTACTTGAACAACACCTTAGGAACCACTGCATTCTGGGAACTGTAGTGCGACACTGAAACAAGGGTGCATCTGTCAGCTGGTTGGGACTTTAGAGTTTCTGAGAAAATACAGGACAAAAGATAAAGTCAGACTGTGAAAGCTTCCCTTTAACCAGTGAACAGATTTATGGTTTAGTGTTGAGTTGTATTTTAGCCACATGCTAAATAGATATATTTGCAACTTTCAGATAAAATGTCATACATGCAAGGACGTATTAGGGCTATTGGAGATGTGGAAAAAAGTATGAGGCTGCTTGAGGTTTGTCAGGGGTAAAATTCAGAGGTAAAAAGTTACAAATGTATGAGACCAAACTGAAAAATTTACAGGACAAAAATGGCAAATTTGTGAAAGAAAAACAAGGATAGATTAACAAGACAAAACTGTCAAATTTACACAAATTAATCTGGGATATTTCTGAGAAAAACCAGGCGAATACTCGAGCAATCTTGTCAAATGTAAAAGGATAAACAGGCAGATTTATGAGAAAAAAATTAACAAACTTCTGATGCATTTACAGGAAAAAACATCTCAAATTTATGGAGAACAAAAAAAAATGGTGATCTTTAGTCAAAGATACATTTCGCTTCATTTTTCAAGGTTAAGTTTGAAAAATTCACCAACAGCATCACATATTAATATAAAAGCAAACAAACGTTTTGATGGAAACGGTCCCCGAGCGCTCGTCCTGCAGGGTTTTCCTCTGAATTTTACACCCCTTACATTTTTGTCCCTTCAGTGGTTTTAATACATCCCATTTCATTTCTGTGTGAGACGAAATCTATGCTAACTTAACCCTGGATAGATTTGGTGGAGTAAATGTGTAGGAAGTCATGAACAACATGTAGAGGCAGCAAACAGGAGCCGAAGCATCACGTTACAGGTTCGCCCCTGTTATGAAGCTATCTCGTCAATATTTCTGCCTTTGGATCTGATGAGGACCCAAAGGTCCCCGAGAGACGCTCTTCAGTCCGGCTCAGCAAAAATCAGCCTGGAACTGAAACTGAAGCTTTTATCCTTTTATTTTATTTTAATGTTATTTGATCACTGTGTTTTTACTTATTTACACCGTTTTGCACATGTGAACTCTCCGAGGAGAATATGAAACCACTAAAAGGAAACAGAGGTGGCACGGTTGTCTGAAACAACATGAAATCTTCTGTTTTTAAATTTCTTATTTCATTTCTGTTGGCTTAATGCCCACAGAGCCTATGTTCATATGGCGGGCCATATGTAACCATCCATCCTCTGCACTTATTAAGTACTTATTCACTTTTTAAATTCCAATGATCTCTTTTGTGGGGGCTTGACTTCCTTTCTCAGCCACATTTTATTTCCAACTTTGGCCTTTCTCAGATATTAAGTACACACAAATAAGCTGAATCTAGAATGTGAGCATTTTAAGGCAGGAGATCTTTATTGAGGGCCCACTCTGCTCCACTGGAGTAGCTTTTAATGGTACTAGCCCCTCAGTTCATCCACTCTCTAAAAGAAGGTGTTTAAGCACGTGCCTTTTTAAGAACCCTCTTGTTATAAGCCAACTTTCCAATGACTGGTCAGCTTCTGGAAGCCTGCAGAGGGGCCAATCAGGGTTTCTGAGCTGTATTGTCTATTTCGTGCAAAACTGACATCAGCACATCATGAGAGCAGAATGTTTTTTGGCTCACAGGAACTACTCTTATCAGTGTTTACCTCATTTTTGTAACATTATAATATTATATATTTAACAGAAAGTAAGAAATAAATCCTCTTTAACAACAAGTGACATCACAACAAGCTAAACAGAAATTGACGTTAGCAGGCAAAATGACTATAATCAAAATATTAGCGTTAGCAAAAAGTTGCCTATTTATACATCCATCCATTTAGGCGCTCATTCACCTTTGGAAACATAGTTAATGTCGTTTTACTTGCTCACTGCCTGCAGACGTTCTGGCTTCACACTGACAAACAAAGCAGTGTTTTTACCAGAAAGATTAACTTCAATCAGAACTCTTTGCATTTTGTAGCCTTGGGCAGTTTAAGTTTTGTGCATGTGCTGCAACAAGGAAAGTAAAATTCCTTTTTCCCCATCACATTTGCAAGACTTGTGCAGACTTAGCGTGTTGAGCTAGCAGTGATACTGTGGGCTGGTGTTGGCTGTAGTGAGGTCAGTCCCACAGCTGCAGCAGCACAAAGCCCCTGTTGTGCGAGTACTGACAGTATACAATAGATCCCCCCCCCCCACGGGACTCATTTGTGCATTTGTTATTATGTTCATGCTGCAAGATGTGCATGCGGGCCATGCATCGCTGACTGATATGAAAGGATGTACTGTATATTAGACAGGTTTTTTTTTTTAAGCTTTCGGGTGCATCAAGTTATGCAAAAGTATAAGTATGTTGTAAGCAAGTACTGGATACTTGGGACATCTAGAGTTTTGTTTGGTCCACTACTCCTCAAAAGTTTGGGATTGCTTAGAAAAGTCCTTCTTTCTGAAAATAAAGTAGAATTTTTTATTTTTTATTTAATGTAACATTAAATTGATCTTAACTATTTTAATGAAACTTTTATTTATAAACCCTCCAATATTGTGTTAACCATTGAAAGTTTATCATATCAAAAAGCCTACTAATTATTAGATAAAGTAGTTAGGCTCTGGATGCTATCCACTGCTTTCATAATTTGTAGACTATGGAAGCTTATTTCTGCCACTGAAGAAGTTCTTTTCTCAGACGTTTGAGCTAGTAACTTATATATTTTTAGATAATAACCTGAAATTTTCACTTATGTCTGACAAAAAATGTTTTTGTTTTTGTGTTTGTTTTTGATAATGGGTGGGAGTGGTTCCCATGGTTGGACAGAGGTACATAACAGTCAGACTGGGTTTATTAATGAAGGGAGTAGTACACACTGTTGCATAAATTTGCATTAGGTAACTGTCTGTCATAGGTACATGTACAACATTTCTGATTAATTTTATGATACATTAAATTTTTATTTTTAAAGAGAAGCAGTTTTCTAAGTGATTCCCAACTTTAACCTGTACTATTTATACACTAATTATACACCTACCTTTATTGCCATATTTTCCATTAACAGCCCATATTTGTCACTGTTGTGTGTGTATGTATGAAATGTGTTATGTGGTAACCATATAGTCTATTTTCCTTTTATTTTCAGACCAGCAGGCTGGTCTGCAGCACAGATCTGTGTGTAAAAGCTTATATTTTATGGTAAGATGTGACTAAACAGTAATTATTTACAGTGAAGCCTGGTGTTACTGGGGAAAGTATGCAGTAAAGGGATCTGTCTGCTACTGTGATTTGTTCTAGAAATACTTACTCTTTCTTCGTACTTGACCATATGTAACCTTGTGATCTTATTAAGCAAGTGTTTCTATTTCTGCACGTGGTGAATTTTTTTTTTTTTTTAATATTATCATTTCTGATGATTTGAAATGAAATTGTTGGGGTCAGGGTTATATTGCATTGGTAGCTGTGGTACTGATTTAACAAGATGGGGTTTGGTAAAGGGAATATATACTTCAGAAAACATTTTCCACCATATTTTTAAAATTATTTATATTAAAGATAAAATCATTAAATGTGTAGAAATATAATAAATGCATATAAAATATCTAATATAAGCATTAATGTTAAGTGAAAATAATTTTGTTGCATAAATTTGTGCATTTCTGGGTTTTGAGAATGAAAAATCTGTTTTGTTTTCAAATGCTTTCTAACTCCATGCACACATATTTTCACTCCTTGTGTTAAAATACCAGGAAATAAATGTAAGATTTCAAGAATTCAGATGACCTGACCTATTAATAACTACATGTAAACAGAGGAGTTGTGATGAACATGAAAACCAAATAAACTGTCAAAGTCTGGATATATCTTCTTTCTTTAACTGCTGAGGATTCATCTGTTTGTTTGCACATGTCACGTGATACTACACCTTAACACAAGCGCTATTATATACAGTCACACAGGAAAAAATTGCAAGTACATGCAATGAAAATATGGAGACAAACAAAAGTTGAAATGATGCCTTCAGGTGATGGTGGTTTATTTGAACAACAAAGAGGGAAACTTGACTTTCCAATCATCAGCTAAACAAAACTATTATTGTTTTAAGTAAAATTATTCTATAGAAAAGAATAACAACACCTCTGGCATCAGAAGTCACTTTTGCCATCTTTAGTAGAAACAACTTTTTGTAGGCGTTTGATGTCTGATGTCCACCAGTCTCTGGTACTAACCTGCCAAAATCTTTCATCCACTATTAAAAAAAAGAAGAAATTGAAAAATTCTCTTCACTTCTAGATCTGTGCTTTGAATAAGGCATTATTATCCAGGGTGCCACAAACTCACCGTACAGATCAACCCTGCAGAGCAACAACTGGTTTATCAGCCAGGGAACTGTGGACCTGATTGGACCTTCTTGTTTTGCACTTGGATTCTCTTTTCTCACCTACTGACCTCCTTTTTGGCCACTCACTAGTTAGGTTTAGGCCCTGAGAATTGTTTGGTTTAGGCACGACAGCACCAAAGGACACCTTGTGCATAACTGAAACACGCCAGCAGCTATGACAAAACGCTGTTATTTGATGCTCCAGGAATGAAAGGAATCTGGTTCTCATTCCTTTCTTCTTTTTGAGTCCTTCTTTGGTGGATTTAAGTGTCATTATCCTGGTGAAAAGTCCAGTTCTAATTCAACTTTGAACTGATTGCAGAATACAAAGAGTGGTTCTCCTCTTAAAAGCTGTCTTTGGTCTGCAATAAAACATGTCAGCTGTTACTGTGGTCAAATAAAAAAATCAGTTGATCCATCAAGGCATCAAAGGCCTGGTCTTGACTTCTAGATTTACTGGCAAATTCCAGATATGGAACAAGAATGGGGAAAAATTCATCTCATAAAAATCATCTCAAAGAGAATCAGCAACACTTCAACTTAATGAAATATCTAAATGGCCTGAAACCAAATGAGCTTTAATTTTCCAAAGGACAAAAAGAATTTTTCAGTTTTACCATTTCATTTGCCTCTTACTATTTTACACTTCAGTATAGATTTAAAATGATTATCCAATCATTCTGCTTTTATTCACATTAAAATATAGCAAAATTGGATTTTTATAATGATTTTTATGGTTTATGGTCACCCCACAAACCATATTTTATGGTTTGTGGGGTGATTAAAATGTTTTTTAAGATTTTGAATACAACGTGTCAACCAAATGATTTTTTCGTTTGTTTTATTTAGTTGCTTTTAAGGTTATTAACCTTAAAATGCGTATGTGATGCCGTGATGTATGAAGCTGCAGTAGCACGTACACCACGAGAGGGCACCAGAGACCATTAGATGAATCGTATCAACCGGATTACTCAACATGAAGAAGAGCACCAGGAAACGTCAGCAAATAACAACATTACCTGTGTGTGGGTGAGAAATGGTAAGAAAGCTGCTGTGATTACTTTTAAATAGCTGATAAACGAGCAGAGACAAATGAATATTTTAATGAAGTTCCGTAAGTTTAAGCGTAATTAGCTTCAAGGCTAACCTTTGCTGTTTGGCTGTGAGATTTATTTCTTTTAGCTTCATGCTAGCAGTTAGCTTCATGGTTGGGTTAACCGACCTG
>VUQG01019312.1:9284-32930 GCA_015106755.1 Etia nguti | reverse complement strand
GCAGAAGTGCTTTCTATCTAACATTCACACACATTCATACTCCAATGGATGCATCGGAGAGCAACTTGGGCTTAGTGTCTTGCCCAAGGATTTGGCATGAAGATCAGGCTTTGAACCTTTCGATTAGTAGATGACTTGCTCTACCTCATGAGTTACAGCCACCCCAGCATAGGCCCTTGTGTTGAGTCAAGTCCTCATTAGACAAGTTGTGACCACAAATTTGACCAACCTAAAAAAACCAAAGGCCCACTCGCTGATTTAATCACTCTTGAACTTGATCTTGGATTGGTTTGAATCCACTAGTCAGCTCAGGGAGTCAGGACTTTGCATGTTGTCAGCGTGCAGTCCAAAGACATGTAAGTTCAAGTGGTAACTCTACATTGGCTATAGGTGTGACTGTTAATGTAAATCATTAGATTAAATTAAAATAGAATAGATTAGATGACTCTCTATTGTGTCCCATAGGAGAAGTTTGTCTTGGATGAATTAGGGGAACAAATGATTGTCTGTCTGTATTCACCCTGTAATGGACTGGCGAAATGTTCAGGGTGTGCAGAGGAGGTGAGAAAGACATAAAGAGAGAGGAATTAAGTCTGTAGTGGGGTGTAGTGTGTGGCTCAGCATAGGGCTGTGCGATATGACCAAAATCTCATATCCCGATATAAGACATCTATCGTCCCAATAACAATATAAATCACAAAAATTTAACATTTTCTGTAAATTCTGTGAATCTCGGGCAGCTCGACTTGCGTGAAGTGTTTCCAGCTGGGCGTCGTGTACCTGGAGTCGAATGTTTTAACCGATGCATGAAACTATACATTTTTAGACATAAGTTGTAACGGCCGCCGTTTTCTTTGTGAGTATTTATTACACAGCGTGCTGCGGGGAAAAGCCTGTTCTAACATTTGATTCTAAGGTTTATTTTTTAGCACCTGACGGCTCTTTTTTGCTTCTCATCCGTAAACACTGCACACTCTTTCACGTGATTCAGTTTATTTTGAAAAGTCTCAACAGGATCTTGAGCTTTATTGTGAAAGGTTTATGTGGAAAATAAACAAGCGGACACGCGATGGTTTTACCGTCGTTTTTGCTAACGACAACGCATAAAAATAGGCGCTTGTCCGTCCGTAGTGTGGTTACATTAAATATAAGAGAACTTTAAGAAATTAATATAGCCACTGCAGTGACCATCAAAACGATGAAAAAATATTGCTGTAAACAGTTTATTTTGCAACACCACAAAACAAATGATAGCGTAAAATGAAACGATAGATATTTTTATATCGTCATCTGACATATATCGTTATATCGAACAGCCCTAGCTGCCACTCATACCCACAATGCAACGCGCGCAAGTCACGTGGTCTGTCTATCTCTACTGAGAGAAAAAACACACACACACACACAGAAACAGAGAGCAGAGGACACCAGTAAAACAACACTCTACACAAGTGCACATAAATTAGTTAGAAGGGTGGGACTGCGTGTCCTCCTCCCATGCATGCTCATTTCAATGGTCGCCACAGCAGATCATCTGCCTCCACCTCACTCTGTTCCCACCATCCTCTCCTGCCACACCAAGCCTCTGCACGTCCTCCTTCACTACATCCATGACCTCCTTCTGAGGTCTTCCTCTTTTCCTCCTGCCTTGCAGTCCTTATTCAACAGCCTTTGTCCAGTGTATCTACTGTCCCTCCTCTGCTGTACATGTCCAAACCATCTCAGTCTTGCTGCTCTAACTCTGTCTCCAACTGCTCCACCAACTCCAACCGCTGATTTGTCCCTCTGATGTATTCATTTCTGATCTTGCACGTTCAGGTCACTCCCAGTGAAATCTTAACATTTCCAGCCTGGCCTCCTGTCTTTTTCTGAGCCACCCTCACACGTCACAGCAGGTCTCAGCACCATCTTGTAAAGCCTCCCACTTCACTGTTACATGGATCCCCCTACATAAAACACGTTTTAATTTTAAACTGTTTTGACTGTTCTGGAATATCTGCTGAACACTCCAGACTGCACTCTGTAGTGTTTCCACTGAATTATATTCTGTGATGGCATGTGTGATGATACTGTACCTACATGCAAAAAAAACCTCAGCTGTGCTTTCTTAGATTAATTATCAATAATACATCTTGACAATAATCAGAGCCATGATTAGCTACTTCTTCAGTGACTCCATCGTACTGCAGACAAAACTCCAACTGCAGTAAGCAAAGTCTGTCCCTGTTGTGCTCCGAGGCCTCAGTGAACTCGGTGTAGCAGCACATGGGTCAGTTCTCCATCTGCTGCAGGTTCTGGTTAGTTTTCCTCCAGCTCACACAGCATCATCCACACTGGGGAGGTGGGAATCTTTCTGACTGCGAGAGAAGAGACTTTCTACAGAGTCAGCTGACTGATATTAATGACAGTGACTTAATTAACCCGCCAATAGGGAAACAAAAGACGTGAAGGGAAAGAGCCTGCCTGTTAGTGGTGGCTAAACTTTAAAAATAAAAGTAAGCGGACTGTCTGCTAGCACTTCGATCACAGAGGCGTCGACCCCTCAGTAGTTTCAGTGTCCATGCCATGTGGTTTTTACTTTCACTCTCACTTCTTTTTACAAACCCATCCTGAAGTGCTTACCTCTGTTTTAAATGTAGCAGCATGTTCTTTGCACCCTGGAAGTCCTTTGACAAAACCAGCCACCTGAAGAACAAAGAAAATAAACATACAGCAAACAGCTTCAGACAAACGCAGGGTGTCGATCAATGCGTGTTTTTCTACTAATGTGATTCTTTACATGCCTCTATTGACCCTCACTCGTTCACCTGACTGTCAGAATGAAGGCTCCAGCACACCGCGACACCCAGAAAAGCCCTTACTGAATATTCATGCACAGTTGCGGTCTCCCTGAACAACTAGCCGCCTTCATGTTGGATGAGTGGATTCAGAGTTGTGTGCCTGCTTTTCTTGTGTTTACACAGTCTGAGTGTCTAAGCATGTCTAACCTCCTCGGCGCTCCAAGTGGCCACTCTCTTGGCAGTCAGCCCCAGGACCTCAGGCAGCAGCTGGCAGTGTTTGTCCCAGCAAAGAGCCACCCGATGGGGAGGCGAGGCAGAGATGCCGGGGGAGAACACCGACTCATGGAGGGCCTGCTGGAGGGAAATGGCCTCTGGAGAGGCTGAGGAGAGTTAAGAGGAGTCAGTGGGAGGAAGTGAGGGTTTGAAGTACACGATTCATTTTGACACTTTCTCCCCCTGCTTACCTTTACTATCGCCAATCTCCTCTTTGACATAGTGCATTTTCAGGTATTTGGGAACTGGAGCTGTCCTGAAATGAAGACCAACGACAGAATGACTCCTTGAAACAAACAAATCATCTCAGGCACAGCGTGGTGTGAGGCTATCGTGAGCGACAGGTACCGTTTAGGCCTTGTTCCATTGTGGCTTTGCTCACTGGCTCCACTCAGTGCCTCTGGCTGGCTACTGCGTCCTGTACGCTCAGCTTCCACCGTCGCCGGTTTCCTAGCAACACAGATAATCATTGCACAGGTAAAAACCACTACATATAGTTGCATGCAATTCCCCTGATATGATAAGGGCTGTTAAAGTATGTCAGCAAATGATCGAATGGCGGACCTGTTCTGGGCGTCCTCCACTCCTTCGGGTTGCTCTTGCGTCGAGGAGTTTTGCATCGTGTTGTTTGCATTAGGGTCAGGGCGTCGCCCACGAGGATGAGGCCCGCTGAGGGCGGGAGGTCGCTCTCCGCTGAGACGGTCTGGCAGCAAACCCTCTTTGTTCAGATTCACCTCTGAGTAGGGACAGCTCACCTGACTGCACACAGAGACACACACATACCCGGGACACACAGCCTTTTTTAAAAAAAAACTCCAGTAAGAGGTTATCACACAGACGACAGAAAGGCAGTTAATATCGCCTCGCCCTCCTACATACAGACAAACACCCAAGTAACACATGTAGAGTGCTGGCAGCCCACACAAATAAAAGCAACATTTGAGAACCTGGAGACTTCTCCTCTTTTAGTTACTGCTAAGACGTGGTTACTACACCTTAATATAACAGTGTAACATTAACTGATGACTGACGGGACAAACAAAAATGGAAATTGTGATATTTTATTGAAATCCATTTGGAAAGTGGCGCACTTAAGAGTGTTAAAAGTATTTTAAAAAACAAGATAGAAAGGTAACACTGCAGCGACTGAGAAACTATGACAAATATTCCCTTAGGTAAACCGGGAGAGCAATTGGGGAAATGCATAAAACATCTTAAATGAAAATGGAGATGTAAGACATAAGAGTTGCAACAAAAGAAGACTGAAACGTTGAGCTACGAACGTGTAGTGAGTCCCATAGCGAGGTCCCCTGATGTGCCCAACGCCGTTGCATCCCGGGGTGGGACATCCTTGTCCTGGAGCAGTCAATAAATCACTGGAGCCTGAAATACACACACACATGCACACGCACAGACACAGACAGGAAACTTAATAAAACTATGCAAACAACCATCCATTCTGAATTCATTATACATTCCTCTAAATGCCTTATCCAAGTAAAAATAAAGGCAGAGATCAAGTGTGCTGACTCATCTGTTGAAATTAGAAATCTGGCAACCTCACCCTCAGCACCAAACAGGACAGACAAGGACAGTCTGTGTGTCTGTGTGTGTGAGTGTGAGAGAGAGTCGTAAAATGTGTCACACCGTTAGGATACTGTAGTGGGTGTCCAGTTTTTTGACACCACCCGACAGGATGCAGATCTGGGCAGTCGGTTTCCACCCAATAGTCGTACTCTGAACTCCAGCCATCAAAGTGGATCTGCAGGAGAAGAAGGAGGGGGGTAAACAGGAATTTAAACAAAGGCTTAGCACAGAAATAAATCGTCGCGATGAAGAGACATCTCCCACCTTTAGTCTGTGGTCCTCTGTGTCTGCTATAGTGGCAACACGAATGAGCATGGGATTCCTCTTATCAACAGCTTCTACTTTCATCCCAACTTGGAAACCGTGCAGAGGTCGCTGGAAACACAGAATCACAAGGCTGTATTTAGACTACTGTAGCACAGTACCGTAAATATCTGCATACTCATATACCGTACCAGTTTGAAAGCTCGTGCAGGAGCCGCCTGTGTGCCCGTCTCTTCCAGGTATTTCTCCCATGAGAAACTCTTTGGTTCCTTACATTCTAAGAAGAGGAGACAAAGACTCATTAGGTGCACTGGATACTGCAGACAGACCATGTAAACAAAGCTATTTCTACAGGTGTGAAAACAACATCCAGCAGGTTAAAAATAGGTGGCAACATGGGCATCTACAGGAAATGACATCTTACCATTAATAAACTTAGCATGAGAACACTTACCTTCTACAGAATAATTCATCTGTGGCTTTATTTCAGATTTTACTATTTAGCTGGCCTTTAATTAACCATCTCAGATCTTACATGAGTCGGGTCCTACAGTATATTACATTCATACTGACTCACATGTGTCTTGGTCTGTCTTACCAGCTGGAGTTGTGAGTGTTAGCTCAGCCTCTTCGCAGTAACCCACAGGGTGGATGTATGGACTGCTGGCATCACACCTTAAAACAAACACAAGTAAATGGGCGAACGATAACACCGGGGGTTTTGAAAGAAATATTCACCAATAAAAAGGTTCAGAAAGTCTGTAGTTACTACACTAGTCAGTTTATTTAAAATACAGTGGCATGCTGTCTTCAGTAGACAGGCACTAAATTAGCACTGCTTTCACACAGATTCAAATCTCCAGCTGCCCTCAAGGCAGACCGGCGAACATCTCTGGGTAATAATCTCTCACCAGTAATCATGTGTGTCATCCCAGTTGTCAAAATGAATCAGCAGGCGGTTGTCGACAACGGCAGCAATTGTTGCTACACAGATCAAAGCAGGATTCTTCCTGTCAACCGCCTCCAGTTTCATCCCAGCTCGAAACCCGGATGGAGTCACGGACTAAAAACAAACAAACAAAAAGACAATACGCATTTAGCCAATTTAGCCACACAGAGCCTATAAAATCCACTGAATCACAGAACCATCTGACAGCTTCAGATGTGTTTAACACTCACTGTGTTGAGGCTCTTAAAAAGGTGTTTCGGGGCCAGCTGACCCCTGCAGTTCTTCACGTACGTGCTCCAGTTGAACTCTCCATCCTTACAGCCTGCAACACAACAAGCCCAGTCAGCTGAGTTGTGACCCAACTTTGTTAAAAATTTTTTTTTTTAAAAATTCTACCTTGAATTTCATGTTTATTGGTGGTATTCTTGTTACCTTTAGGCAACAATAACTTGTGTCCGTTCTTCTCACACCAGCCAGCTGGTTTCAGATCCCACGAATCGGCGTTAGCCCAGAAGTCATAGCATTCTGGATATCCGTCAAAGTGGAGCCTCACCCTGTAACCTTGGATCTGGGATGCAAAGAGAGGCAGGCGTCCATGAGTGAAAGTCTTTATCTAGAAAAATGTTATAGCATATATTTCCCATAGTCAAGCATTAGCATTCATACCTCTGCAACACTGAGCACACAGAACAGAGACGGGTGAGCTGGGTCAAGTCCCTCCAGCTTCATCCCCACCTTAAAACTGTTCCTGCTTTGTGGAAACGACTGGTGCTGCAAAAATAATAACAGCACAGGTCAGATAAACAAGACTCTGTGAGTTTATACTTAACGGCGTACAAATGGCAGGTATATGCAGGTTTTTACCTCTTTGAATAGTTTAACTGGAGCAGCAACAGCTCTCTCCTCTTCGAGGTAAGAAGGCCAGCTCCATGCCCGTTTCTTATTGGGTGGGGCAGCAACTAAAGGTTGGGTGAACGAACAGTGACATATTATGTGTTGTATTAAGTGTATGACAATGACACACAGCACATATAAAACCATGAATACATGGATGTATTCAAGCCAGTCTGACAATTTTCTTTCTATCGAAGTCCCTACATAAAAATGGGCAAAAACATTATGCTCATAATATTGGTTTAAGTCTAACCAAATTAATAAAAACTCATTCTTCATTCCTGCTTTCTGTTGCTCTGAGAAATAACATTGCCTGTAGGTTTCATGAATTGGAAGATAATGCAAATGCTAATCAGAAAATCTGACAATCGAATCAGAGGACAGTCTCAAAACCTGAGAATGTATCACCAGATAAACAACACAACAATAAACTGATGTAGGGCATTAACAGATTCTAATAATGTTTAGAGTTTTATCATACCCAGCTTGGCAATTTTGGCTCCTCTCCTCCCCTTTGTAGCTTTAGCCTTTTCCTACAAGAAAAAAGCAGAATAAGCAAAACGAGTTACACAGGACTATCACAACTCTTCTCATCCTGTAAGATGAGAGGAAATGAAGCCTGAACATCTGAGCGGTATGTAGCTCTGAAGGTGACCACCGAACACAAGTGTTGATAGTATATTCCTCACCTCTGGTTCTTCTTGGTTTTCTTCCTCTTCGTCACCAGAGTCCATGTAGATCTTCCTCTTTTTGCGCACACGTTTGCCAAGTCTCTCTCCTTCTACTGCCTGACCCTCCCGTGCCTCTCCCGGAGACGATCTTCACAAACACAAAGAAGGACCACATGAAGCAAAAAATATTAAGTTAATCGAAAAAAAAAAAAAAAAAACTTGGGGGGAGGGCATTATTAGAGATAACAGAGGCGTGATTTTACCTGCCACTGGAAGGCTGGGCACAAGCTGAGCAGCACAATTTTCCCTGCAGGAGGGCATCCCCAGGAACACGGCCACCACAGGCCCGGCACCTTGACAGCTCCCCATTTGAGCCCAAGTCTGCACTAGAACCAACTTCAACACTGGGACCAACCTCCACACTAGGACCCTCCATACTGGGGCCCTCCTCTAAAGACAAAAGCACAGGACCAGGAGCTAAAGGACGGAGGAGAAAGAAGGGCTGAAACTGAGGCCGATCACTCTACAAAAAGTAGCGTAGAGTTTACAAACCAAACCGTGAGAGTCTTCATTATAACAATGACAATCGTGTGCCATCATACCTTTAGGTTGAGACAATCCTGGTTTACTCTGATTAGCTGAAGCTTTGCTTGTCCCTGTCTGTGATTGGCCTTCAGGTGGAGGGGTGGGCGTGTGAGATGGTGCGGGGTCCAAGGTCTCACTGTTAGGCTCTGCCTCCTGCCCTTTGACCTCTAAATCTGTGACAATCTCAAGAGTCCCAAACTCTGTCATGCGGAACTGAAAAAAAGAGAGAGATTCCTATCAGCCAAGTTGGTGTGCCGCTATGGTCCTGATTATGAGTTCAGCCTGAGAAACAGCTATGCATATAGCCTCCTCCCCCTATAAACAAATATTTGCACAAGAAGAAAGAACCTGGACCAAAACAAACAACAACAACAACAAAATAAATATCTTTTGTACCCTGATATCACTGCCTGGCAGCGTTGCGATACCATCCTTCCAGTCTAAGGCACCCATCATGTCAAACTCAGCTCCCTGGGAGGGGCCATCACTGGGTGGAGTGTCAGTCATTCCCACTCCGCTGATATGACCAACCTGCAAAGAGTCACATGGAAAGGCATGGTATTATGCGCACAGTCTGCACCTCTGACTTTTACGCTTCTGTTTTCCAGGCCTATTGTTTCCCTGTGCATGATAACTGCAGTGAGGCAGGCGGTCCTCTACGGCTTCATCAGCGAACTGATTCCGATCACAAATGCAGTTTTTTTAATTCCTCCCTGCACTTGTAAACAGCTCTGCGCAGCATCACCACTAGATGGCGACTGCGCGCTGGCGTGCAGGATACACCATGCACTTCGATTTCAGACAAAACAGTCAATAATAATATTGTTTTGCCGGCCAACTATCAGAGAAATGCGAGCACAAACGACCCCATTAGGGTAAACCTTAGTCTAGATCATTGACAAAGAAGAGGAAAGACGTCTCAACTTTAAGTTAACCAGACAAGTTCGTCTTTTCCTTGTTTTAACAGTATCTCTTAAAACCGACTGCTTGCCTGGCAAGGAGCAAGTGAGGGGCTCATTTGTTTATCGGCTGTAAGGAGAACACTGTTTTCTGCACTCACTGGCCAAACTTAAAAACGTCTTTATCCGCTTAATAATACGATATAACGTTTTAGTCCCGACGCATGTTCAACACTGAATTAAGGTTATATTTTCTGCTTGCATCGTGGTCACAACCGTGTCAAAAGTAAACAACAATCAGAGCTCACGGATCTCGGTTAAGTTAGACTTTGCATCCCATGCTTCAGTTTTATTCTAGCCATAAATAAAGTGTATGTAAGAGCGCCCATGATTAGCATTCGTCTTATACAAAATGGCGGAGCATAGGAAGAGGCCACCAACACGTTTAAACTATGTTAATTACTCAAGTTACCATTTTAAACAAATGCCGCAAAGCTGCTACGCGTTAAACAAAAGCAAACGCTTGCTGTGTAATTTCCTGACTTGGTGTTTTCATTCACTCTGGCCGTTTTTCTTCACTTTCCCCTTGTCACGGAATGTCAGCCCAGGTTGCTAGCTAGCGCTGACATGAAGCTAACAGTCGCTAGCTCCACTCAGTTCATGTGAACTGAGGACTGCTATAGAGGGCTAGCCGTAGCATTGAGACTGGATGCAGAGCCAGCTATAAGGACGATCTGTAATAAATAAGTTTCCCGGTTAATAACAATAGGAAAACGCATTTGCAAAACGCAGATACCTCACAGAATATCACGCACACTCGTAACAACACCGCGATACTGTTACGAGCTTTAACATTGTTGCTTGATTAATTTCTTCAGTAGAAACTTGGGAAAAAAAACGATTTATTCTCGCCGTTTTAAATCAGAGTGGAAATAATGGGAACTGTCGCCAGTTTACAAAAACGAACGCCCGCTTTTCAAACGCCGTCCTCGTCAACGACAACTAATGATTATTAACGCCCGTATTGTTTAACAATTGTGGAACTCACCTCGTTTCTGTTTTAACTCTTATTTAGAGCTGGATAGAGTGGTGCGCATGCGCGCAAGACGCGCTGCCTGACAACTTTGGGTCTCGGAAAAGTTAAGTTCACTATTGGTGGTCAATACCGGGCCTGCATACGTTCACAACACGCCCCAAAACTCAATTTAGAGCCGGTGTAACGAGAATTATCCGCCGGACAGGGGCTCCGGGTTCCCCCTTTGACCCAAACCGCATATAAAAGCGTTAAATACGACTGTGTATGAGCGGAGCGCAGGGAGCACCGTGTCCCCCCCATAAAGAGCCGTTGGGGAGCCGTTGGTTTCCCCGATGGTCAAACCCTGATCACTTCCCACTTTTTAAGCACACTCTGATAGCTGTAGTAGCTCGTTTGGGGCGGACATATTCAGGACACAATCGTTAATAAGACTACAACCACCGGCGCTAACTATAGATATAAACGCTCAGGCCTGTAAAATCACCTGAAAAACGAGCACAATGGGGCTGCTACACCCGAGACTGTCGGATGGAGTGTACTGAGGTGTGTCAGTCTTAACGTAGCCTGATGCACTGAAATATCATCTGACTACAATAAGGGTGATGCCATCACGTTTCATCACACAGCGAGGCTGCTGAGTGCACGATTTATTTATTTTATTTATCTATTACTGTGACAAATGATCAATTTAACTCAACACGTGACCACACAGGTGCCTCGTCTGGTCACCACACGGACTTGGGAGTATGTGCTGGGTGCAAAATCACTCATATTCATCCAGAATATAAGCAGCTAACCTGCCGGTTTAAATCTCCTCCCATGCACACTGGGCGGCTTTCCACGGTAATGGCAAGGCTGCAGATGCGAGGTATATCCCCCCCCCAAATGGGAAATACCTGGGCTGGGGAATATAACAAATATATCCACGACGACATACAGCTGGCACATACAGAGGAAAGTCTTTATTTTATTTTTTTTCAGTTAAAAACAAATAAAAAAGGCCGCCCTGATACGAGGTGAAACGAGTTCAGCTGGGCTATAAAAGCGGCGGCGCTGCTCCGCGTCTCCTGTTGGCCGCTAGGTGGCGGTAGCAGTCCACTTTGTTAGGAGGAGAGCTGGGGGATTTAACCGGAGGTCGTGCAGCCTGCTGCAGCCCACGTTATTTGGGAATAAAACATTAAAGGGAAACCATGAGATGGCATTCAAAGGCAAATCGGTCGACTCGAAGGTAAGATGGGGAGATCGTGTGCTGTGAGGTTATCCGACTGTCCTGTGGGTTTTCAGGCGTCTCTGTGAGCTGTGGATCGAAAGTGGGAATGATGTGCGGTTAAACAACAAAATAAGCTGGCTATGACAGGCTGTTTTATGTCGAATGTAAACACACACGTTAAATATGTATATTATACCTCTTATATATTATAAACCAGCAGCAGGTCGGGCTGCAGCACATAAAAGAGCCTGCATGTCTGCCTGCTTACAGACCACGCATATCCCTCCCACTGCGGGGATCTGCGTCTATAATACTGTGAGAGTGCAATCCTCAGTCTCAGGTTGGTGTTTGCTCATGTTGCGTTATATGTAAAATATGTAGCGTTGACGGACAAGAATCTGTAAATTACGCCCCATTCTCTCTATCCATCCCAACAGACCGTGCTCCTCAACCTGCTGCTGTGTCTGCTCATATTTTACTCGCTTTTCTACATGATCGGGAGCGTCTGCTTTGGTGCCTTCAGGTGAGAGCCACGCACGCGCAAGGGATCGAAAGGAGGATTTGTCTCCTATAATAACTGGAAGGGTACTGATGATTATAATAAATACCAACAAATATCAAGCAACATTTATATTTATTCAGAATCCTGACATTTGGATTCTGAATAAAAAAAATCACTATTTTGACATTAATCTTAGAATTCTGAGATTTTTTCTTCTAAAATTAATTTCAGACTTCTGAGAAAGAAACATCAGAATTCTGAAATTAATGTCAGAATTCAGAAACTTTTCTCAGATCAATCTCAAATTTCTGAGATTTGTCTCTAAAGTTAATTTCAGAATTCTGAGATTAATGTCAGAATTCTGAGGCTATTCTGACATTAATCTCTGAATTTTGAGATTAATGTCAGAATTCAGAAACTATTCTGAGATTAATCTCAGAATTCTGAGATTTTTTTTTCTCAAGAGTTATAAAGTTAATTTCAGAATTCTGAGATTAATGTCAGAATTCTGAGGCTATTCTGAAATTAATCTCAGAATTTTGAGATTATTGTCAGAATTGTGAATAAAAAGTAAATATTTTGAGATTAATGTCAGAATTCAGAGACTATTCTGACATTAATCTCAGAATTTTGAGATTTTTTTTCTCAGAGTTCAGAGATATTTTTTGTTCTTAGCAATCTAAAAAAAAAAAAGAAAGAAAAGTCTGAATTCTGGGATTAATGTTTCTCTGCATTCTAAGATTAATCTCAGAATGATGCGTTTAAGTCAGAATCTCAGCATTCTGAGAAAAAAAGTTACACCAATCACACACGTCACACCCCTAAAAAACAGACTAACTGCACTGCTATGCTATTTTTCTTTAACTACATTTAATGAGGTATTTTTTATTATCCTTTTTAAATGTATGACATTTATTGTAATATTTTGCCTCTTTAATGTATTATATTCATTTTTGTTTTTTGTTTGTATGTTTTATTGTATTCCATTTAAACTATTATATATTTTACTTTAATTTCTACTTATTGCATTATTAATTTTTCTGTTTGAGCTCCTTTCTTTTGGGGAATTTTTTAACTTATTGACCTATTTTGTTTTGTCATATCGTATTATGCTCAAGATATTCTACTTTACTTATAGGTTATTCTGTATTATTTAATACGCTTAGGTTATTCTACTTATTGGTCATTCTACTTTATACTTAAGGTATTTACCAATAGGTCATTGTACTTATAGGTTATCCTACTTTATTCAAGATATTTATTTTATAGATTATTCTAGTCATAGGGCATTCTACTTTAAGATATTTACTTATAGGTTATTCTGTATTATTTAAGCTATTTACGCTTAGGTTATTCTACTTATTGGTCATTCTACTTTAAGATATTTACTTATAGGTTGTGCTTTAATGTTTTGTCTGTTGTAACTTTATCATATCTCTCATCTCAGGTTGGACCACTTTGACGGACTGATTCCTTTTGACTTTAAGACTGAACCTACTGAATCCAACTCCAAATACTTGGGTGGGCACACCTAATGCGTGCAATGCTGTCGACACAGAGTGGGAACTTTATACACATAATGTATTTTATCTTCTTTTTTTTTCTAGTGAACCTCCTGTCCTTGGAGCTCACCTACTTTTGCAGTGGCCTTCTGTTTGCCGCAGTGGTGAGGAGGCGGGTTTGGGACTACGCTCTCACTGTCACACTGGTGCATGTAATGATCACCAGCCTAGGTGAGCAGACATGTATCGGTGCATCTACCCAGGTGCACGCTTGAATAACCAAATGTATTGCGTAATGACACGTTTTGTTTCCATGTTGCAGTAATGTTGGAGTTTCCTACCGTGTGGCAGTGGTGGCTGGCTTTAGGTAAGAC
This sequence comes from Etia nguti, assembly GCA_015106755.1. NCBI lineage: Eukaryota > Metazoa > Chordata > Actinopteri > Cichliformes > Cichlidae > Etia > Etia nguti. Next base: position 19,404 of record VUQG01019312.1, on the reverse strand, counting down.
AAACACCGCTGCCAGCTCATCAGTTACTGTCAGTCTTAACTTCATGAGGTTAGCTGTTTCATTTAAGCTCTTCATTTTTCCCTAGGCAGTGGCTTGTTTCTGATGATTTGCAACGGTCAGTTGATTGCTTACTTCACATGCCAGAGTGAGCAGAGCTACGCCTCCTTCAGCATCTACTGACAGACTGAAAGCCACCCTCCCTGTGTCCAAACTGTTCCACAGTCTTGTGAAGTGAGGTAGAAAAGATCAGAACAGATGCTCTCCTTTTTTCTCTTTTTTTTTGAGGGGAAGACACCCATTAGGTTCTCCACGGTGATGGGCTTTTTCTGTTCATCACTAAAATTAGACACCACAACACCACACGTGAAGTCGGAGCTGGGGTCCAATTTGTGTTTTAGTGTTGCCAATAGGCTGGCATCCTGTTGTTTTTTTTTAATCTAAATGCCACATGGAGATGCTTTCTGTATTTTGCTCTGTCACTATGCAGCAATAAAGCAGCCAGTGAAGTATTTTGAGTGCACTTGTAAGCTGTGAATGTAATGGTACGATGAGAATTTTGCAGTACACATTGTATATTTTAATATCCTGTAAATGCAAAGTGTTGAAAAATAAATCCACTCCAACAGTCGAGTGCTTCATATGATGCATTAAAGCAGCGAGGATGCATGAAACAGTGACCAGCCTGTTCCATCATCACGACCACATATTGAAATAACAGCAATAGCCAAAAACACAAAACAACAAAAAAGAAAAACATCCAATGAAGCATACAGTATGTTGCACTGTTAGCATAAAAATCTTTTTTGCTTAAGTTCTTAAAAATAGGCACCCACTTAAAAATTAATGACGTAAAAAAGAAACAACTGAACAAACACGCCCCCGGAGGATTCGGTGTTGTTATGAAACCAGCTCTTCTGCCAGGTACTCCATCGGGTTCATGTAGGAGAATCCCGGGAAGGCCTCGCTGACCCCGGCCTCCTGGCACCTGTCATTCACACAGGCGGGTACAGGTTGTCGCATGAACGCTGGGTCGATGTAACTGACATCCCAAGGACCAGCCTGAAGAGGAGAGAGGAGTGAGCCGTGTTGCCTCGGTTAAAAACAAAAGTGCGCCGAGCTCATTTCTGATTCACTCGTACCACTTCTGGGATGAAAGGGGGTCTGATTTTTCTGGCCAGGAGGTCATCCCAGTCGATGGAGGCGAAGAAGGGATGTTCCTGCAGCTCCGCCTGGAAACACAATAACAGTTAACCCTTCTGTGGCCATGTTTCATCACTGTTTCTCTTCTTTTTAGCTGGGGCACTTACAATGTCACGGCTCGCTCCTAAGCGTCTGGAGACATCTCTTTCCAATAAGCCCTCCAACAGTGAGCAGGCAGCTTTAGAGACGCCGCCACGCAGCTGCAGAGGGCCGTGAAGGATGTTCTGAAACATTTGCACTTTACTGCGACTATAAAATGGAGGCTGTGAGAGAGAGGGAGGGGAAGAGGGAGATGGCTTAAGGTGAAGATGGTGATGATGTAAAGGAAGCTGCACCTGCACTCACCAGTCCACAGATCATCTCAAAAGCCACCGTGCCGAGTCCCCACCAGTCCACAGCAGGGCTATATGGATGGCCGTATAGTACCTCTGGAGCAAGGTACTCCGGAGTGCCACAGAAGGTGTGCATGATCCCACCTGTGGCCACACCTTCTTTACAAAGCCCAAAGTCAGTCAGCATCACGTGGCCCTCAGTGTCCAGCAGGATGTTCTCAGGTTTCAGGTCCCTGCATAAAAACAAATAACACTGAGTCCTGCAAAATCTCACATTAGCTATTGTTTCTTTGTTAGTTTCCTTTAGCTTCACATTGCTTTTCCCAACTCTTTACTTTTTAATGTTGCGCCGGAGAACATGGTGGATTTGAGTGGGAAAATTTCATTGGGATTTCTCTGCATGAATAAATGAAGCACGCAGAACGCGTTGAAATCAAACATGCACAAAGAAAGAGAGAGACCATAGAGGCAAGAAAAACCTGGAAGGGTGACTATGCTGTGGCTTTTCTAATGCTGTGTTTTCATGCATATATATATACCTGTAGACGATGTTAAGAGAGTGGAGGTAGCCCAGTGCTGCAGCCATCTCTGCAGCATAGAAAGCAGCTCTGGGTTCTGGAAATGACCCCTCTCTCTGCAGGTGGTAGAAAAGCTGAAAGCAAACCGAGGAATTCAACACAACAGCAGCACCTGCATTTCTACAAACTCATAGCGTACATAACAACTAAACATCTGAATGCAGAGTATTTTGAACTCCTTAATCTTATACACTCACCTCCCCTCCATTGACATAGTCCAGGACAAAGTAGAGAGTGTTTGGTGTCTGGAAAGAGAAGTGGAGTCCCACCAGGAATGGATGCTCTACTCCTTTCAGGAGTACACTCCTCTCAACCATCACATGCCTCTGCTACAGAGACACAACACATACATTATCCAGACATAGACAGACAGACAGACAGACAGACAGATAGATAGAGAGATAGAGAGATAGATAGATTACCTCTTTCCTCTTGACAATCAACTGTTTCTGGAGCACTTTCACAGCATAGTAACGCCCTTGTTTTCTATGTCTTGCCAGCAGCACCTGTAAAAGTTTGAATTTTCACATTTAATCTCACAGCACCATCTGACCCCGTTACCGTCAGAAAAACACATTTTACAAACCGCAACCAACCACAACACAGCTGGTACATTTTTACCTATAACACAGCCAAGCTGGAGACAGTGTTGAGAAGTAAATGGAAGTAATTCTCATGTTTTTTGGCTTTGTTCTGGAATTAAATTATTTTGGAAGCGTGCTCATTTGTTTATTCTTAAAATGATATGACATATCTAGGTCATGTATAGTGCTGTAATTTGATCATATGAGAGGAAATATTGAGATGGTACAAGCCAGACCCACTAACACAAGACAAATGGCTGAAATTAGTGAGTGAAAAAAAAAAAATGTCCTGGAGCTGTTGACTCATCAGATAAGAATTCAAGAGGTACGATGTCTAGAGAAACGAAAGAAATGTACTGTGTTTATGTGTCAGAGACAGGGCGAGGACTGAAATATTGATGTTACAGGAACAAACTGCAGAGACGAGGCAATCCAGGTTGTTCGTGAGTGGATGTAGGTGTTTTCAGTTTGTTTGTAAGTAATAAAAAAAGGAGAGGAAAAAAACTGCAACCAACCATTTCACAGCGACGAGTTGGATTTGGGACTATGTTAGAAAAATATTTTTCACACAGAATGAATCACAGCTGGGAAATGAGCCTGGTGCCAAGATGTAGGTAAGAAGGAGCGATTCCTAAGCTGTAACTTGTTTTTGACCAGCCACCTCTCTGGTATGATGATATGACCCCCAAAAGTTTCCCAGAAATTAACATCCAGGGTACCAGTGCTTGTCTGGTGCACTGATGCTTAAAGCTGGTCACCTGGAGTGAGCGTAAAACTGATTTAAAAGCAGGTTTTAACAGAGCCTAAATGTGCATACAATCAGCTGTCTTAAAGGGGGTCAGGGGGGTAGGTGCTGAGGGATTTTTTTCCCCACCTTTCCAAAGCTTCCTCTGCCGATGACTTTGAGGTAGTCGAAGTCTGATGGCTTCATCCTGGTTAATACAACAGCAGAAAACAGTTAATAATGCACGGCCGAGTACGAATAAGTCATGCATAATGAATGGATGTGAATGCATGATTAGAAAAAACTCTCAGGTTGCCTCTGGTGAAGCTCATGAATGAGAAAAAAAAAAACCTTCTGGCCACTTTATTAAGTCAAGATTGTGCATCACTGACATCATAGAAGAAATATTTCCGGATGTAAGGGGAGAAAATGACTTACTGTGAGGTTTCTGTGTTCGTGGAGCTCTGAGGAAAAGACATAGAGGGACAGGATGGTCAGGAGGTCAGCTCAAGTTTCATCTTCTGTCAACACTCAGCAAAGACTTTAAAAAAAAAGTCTTCTCTCTGAACTCACCAAAGTAGATTTCTCCTCCTTCCCTCTCCCCAGTTTGCTTTGTCTCCGCAGGATTTTCTCGGTGTCCGGGCTTCAATCGGGAGGTCAGACACAGAATATGAGGGTTTGTTTTATGAGGTTCAACACGAAGGAAAAAAGCTGTGAAAAAATGACTGTTGCCAACTTACTGTTGGCAGAGGTGCTGGCTGGAAACAAATTTGTGTAAGAAGTCACTGAAGCGCACTTTCTTCCCCTTGAGCAGAGCTGTAGCACAGGAAGGGGGTTAGTCCCTTACATAAGAGTTCAACAGCTGTACTTACTCAGCAGAAGGTTGGTGTGACTTTAACACAGCACTTCTCTCAAGTGCTTCTCTAATTATCTGGAGACTTAACGGAGACGTCTTCAATTTTCTTTCTGAACTTTTATAGCGAAAATAAATAATTTTATGGTATTTTATGCAGTTATGACCTAATTACTCTCTTTTGGCCTCTTTAGCCTTTATCTTTATATTAGATATTATACACGAGCTTGCTTTAAGATCACAGGTAAAGTAAAGCTTATTTTAAACATTTATATTTAATGTTCTTACCTGAGAGAAACGAGACAAGGCCTTTCATCTTGGCATAGGTCATGGGCCTTTCTTGAGACACGGTCATCTGGAAAAGAAAAAAAACGACGAACTGGTTTTACTTGAAAAATTAAAATTAAAAAAGAAAAATCACAGGAGCAGAAGGCAGGTAGCTGCTGCTGAAGGCACACGGGTGGACTGTCCTTCCCTGAGGTGCCCTGCTTGTCTCACTTCGCCCCTGACCTGCCGCTCAGTTTAAGGACCGGTGACGCAGTGGAGACGCTGAATACCAGTGAAGTTGCGTTCAAGTGCCCTCGGAGATATCCAAATCATACTATGTGTGGACAACCGTAAGTTACGACCAGCCCCTGGCCAGCAGCATGTTTCATTTTTCCTCGGCAGCATCTGGGACTCTCGTTCCTGCTGCAGAGCTTAGATTGCATAAGCGTACACCAAAACCTTTTAACATTTAAACGGTCTGCTGACTAATAGATGGTTAGCTGTCACCAGTGGAAAATATATCTGTAAATCATTTTTTTAACATTAGAATTCCAGTAAACCAAAAACTGAGCTACAGTGTTCTTTATTATTTATTAATAGTCAATAAATTCTTAATTTTTATTAGTAAAAACAAAAATTACAGAGATCTACAACTGTTTTTCATAATTTTTTAAGGAGATTTTCCATTTCAGATCAACTACCCCATTTCCGACGTGTCACCATTATGTCATTGGAACAAAGCGAAAAACAAATTCTGACTATAAAGTAAGCAGTACTTTACATGTAGCTAGTAGTCCCAATTGCAGTTAACTTACCACAAATTGGCCCACATGGAATTATGACGTTATTTTCAATTAAGTTACTGATGCCTCTAATGGGTATTTTTCACTAGCAAGAAGTTAATTGTTGTAATCAAGAATGGACTTTTTTAATGGTGAAAAATTAAATGTAAACCCTTTACTAAGTTGTTAATATCCACATATGTCAGCTGATGGTACATTACATGTTAGCACTGCTGATGGACAAAAGTATTGGGTCACGCCTCTTAATCGCTGAATTAAATAATGCTATGGGGTTGTTTTTCTGGGGTTGACTATATGCTGAAAGGAAATCTTTAAAATGTGAACAATCGTCAGCCTCCAAATTGGTGGGAACAGTTTGGGGAGAAGGCTTTTTCCCATCCAGCACGACTGTACCCCGGTGCGCCATAAAGGCCTGGCTGGATGAGTCTGGTGTTGAAGAACATCGTTGGCCCACACAGGCCGTGACCTCAACCCCACTAAATACCTTTAAGATGATCCAAAGAGGAGAATGTGAGCCAGGACCAACATCAGCGTCTGACCTCACAAATGCTCCTTTGAATAATGAACGCCCCAAAATTCCTGCAAACATACTCCAAAATCTTAAAGAAATCCCTCCCATAAGAAGCTCTAAGTGTAATAAGTAGGTGGCCCAGTATTTTTGTTCACATAACATGCTGTCAAAATGAGCTCCTGGCACTTGAATGCACCACAGGGGAATCATGCGCTCTCAGGCTGACACTGCAGGGCCCATGTGGTGATGGCAAGGGAACGTTTTAGTAACTTGTAACGTCTTTTTTGTGAAATTCCAGCCACCGATATTTAGAAACCACCAGTATGTCATTGAGTGGGTGACAACACTAGTACTGCTACAGTGTTGATACTGTATTTAGAATAGGATAAATAATGGCAGTTAAACTGAGAACAAACTGGTTCATGTTACTCCAGAAGGAATTTTATTCAGAGACATCATTTTTTATGAGGGCGGATTCGCTGCCCTCGGTTTCCTTTTCAACATATAGTGGCTCTGGGAAACTACACCCTGGTGTCATGGCAGCTTTCCAATACATGACAAGTCGGTCATTCTGTCTCGGGGCTGCTGCATGTCTGAAAAACTGGCAAGGCCTGCTATGTCGTTAAAGAGTTTTATGCTTGTGATATCTGATCAAACCCATTTCAAATTCATAGTAGCTGCTTGTTCCAGATATGATTTACATACTGAGGCCGTGTGAAATTCAAGTCTTCCTGTTTGAATTACATAATCTAAATTGATATGAACACGAAATTATATAATGAATGGAAATAGGAACCAGGTGGGTCTGGCACAGGTTGTGGTAAACAAATTCTTATGGAAGAGGCAGAGAGATTAGAACGAGATGATAGAAGAAATTTTAAAGTGGAAAATCTTTACATAGTATGCTACACTATAGTACTTGTGAGATGATTAAATAAATCACTTACCAGATGGAAATTATCAAAAGAGTAGTGTCAGCAATGAGAATAAGAGGGTAGGAATTAAATGGGACATGAAGTTCAGATACTGAAATAACACCGAGTTTGTCCCTCTGTCTCCAATGTCTAAATTTGGAGCCGTGGGGTTCAGAGTAGAGCTGGTACAGGGTGTCTTGGTTGCTGTTGCAGAAAGTTGATCCTGGGATAGCAACAGGGGGAGGTTTCCTGTGTGTTGGGGGGAGGAAGGGGAAAGCTAGAGACCCTGTCACCCCAAAGTGAACCAGTCTATCCTGGTCTGATGGACTGCCCTCAGTCTGAAACCTCTTGTTTCATCACTCTGACAGCATGGGAACTGGTCAAAGCTGGTTTTACATCTCCAGGTCACACTGAACACAGGTCACACATCTCAGCACTCCAAAAGCAGTCCTAAAAGTGCGTAAGCCCACAGCATAGACTCCAGATCAGCCTGCCCGACTGAACAGAGGAGGTTCTCTATGAAGCCATGAAACCGTGAAGCCAGGTGATCATGAAACCAGATAACAGGTTAAAACAGGCATATGCCTCTAAGTCGGGAATATTTTCATGAAACGTTGTTTCCTAAAGTGTATTTGAGTACATTTTTCCTCAGTTTTCTCCTTGGCATTTGCTCTTTAGTACAACACTGAATGTCTGTTAATTTTAGGTTAAGTCAGATTGCCACATGCTGTATGACAAATGTACCAAAAGTGGACACAATGTAAATAAAAATGTATATAACAAAAATATACATACAGTTGCAGTTAGAAATTTACATCCACTCATTGTGGTATGAATGTCATAACAATTTTATTATGACATTCTTAATGAAAAGAGAAAAGAAAAGGGGAGACTGAGTTAATTTACACAAAAGGTAATGAGGGAAGTGGGAGCAGGTAGGGAGCACAGCTCCAGGGAGCTAACCAAATGAGACAGGGAAGTAAAACAACGCAAACACAGAGCAGCAATTACCAAAATAAAACAGGAGGAAAGACAACTGAATGGAGAAACAGGATTAGCTTTACACAAATAAACATAGGAACAAAGAAGACAAAAATAGCTAACACAAAGATGAGACTGAAGGAACAGAACAGGAATGCTAACAGGAACTAATAAACCCAGAGTCATCTATAACTAAACTAAGATCATGAGGCAAAACGATAAGAAGCCGGTGCAAAATATGAGGACATTAAAAAAACTCATAAGCACAAAATAACACTATAACAAACTATAAAATAATTCAGAACATGAGCTTCAATAACTTTGCAAAACCCAAAAGAAAATAATGGACAAACAGAAAACTCAAAACCAAGAGCCTAACACAGAGGGACCATAATAGTTCTTCTTCCAGGGTGGATGATTGCACAGCTTTAATAACTTACAAGAAACAAGAGTTGGGTCCATAAGTTTGTATTTATTTTGGATTTTCCCTAATTCACACAGGGTCAAATTATCCACACAGGGTCAAATACATACATATACCCCTATTATTTCACCACTCTTCTTGGCAGAATTGGTAGAGTTCATTTCCTGGCACGAACCCAACTTTGAAACAATCCTCAAATTTTCAATAAGGTTGAAGTCAGAACTCTGGGAAGGCGATTTCATAAGCTTAAAGTTAGCCTGTTTTATCCATTCCAAAACCAGTATTGTTGTGTGTTTGGGATCATTGTCCTTTTGGAAACAACAACTGTGTCCAAGTTTCAACCCTCTATCTATTGATTTCCCATGTAATGTCCTCGGGATTCCCATACACTTGTTTGCCATACACCTAGGGGTAATTTTTGACCCGAGGACAACACAAGGGTTTTAAGGTGAAGCTGAAGAATTTGCAGCCAATCCTCCTTCTTCATTATTCCAAGCACTTTGTGCAATACACCAGTAACACTGACAGCAAAATAGCCCCTGATCATGATGCTAGCACCACCATGCTTGACAGCTGGTACAGCGTTCATAGGCTTGAAAGCCTCACCTTTACCTCTCCAAACATGCCTCGAGGTATTATGACCAGACAGCTCAATCTTTATCTTGTCTCACCATTAAACTTTCCTTCAGAAGGCATTTGGATGGTCCATGCAGGCAGCTGAAAATTTCAGTCAAGCTTGAAGGTTGAAAATTTGGAGCTTGGAATTTGGCTAGTATTTTGGTTGGCATCCTCTCAGTCTATGGTGGTGTAAAACTCTCTTCACCTTGGACAGTGATGCTTGACACATCAGAATAACTTGTAGTTACATACAATTATTTGAACGGATGATCCTGGAATCTGTAGTTGTTTAGAAATGGCTCTAAGAGACCTTCACAACTTGTGTGAATCCATAATTCTCCTTCCTAGATCTTTGCCAAGTTCCTTGAAGTTTCACACTGTTCAGAGTATTGGTCAGTCCTTTTCATGCTGGCAAATACAAACTAACAGTTGTAGTCAATTATGTCAATCAGGTCATGGGTTTATTAGCTTAAAAGACACCATAGAACCTTCAGCACCGCTTATTAAAAGATTTGAGTGTGTGTATGTATTTAAGTCTGTATATATACTTTTTGACCTGTGTGGATTACAGAAAATTCAAAATAAATTCAAACTTGTGGATCTAATTTTTGTTTTTTAAGGTAATTAAACATGTATGGTGTACAATCATTCCACCCTGGAAAACAAAGAGTTCAAAAAAGTCATTACAAGCCTCAAATGACTGCAACATTCATGCCCATGACAAGTGGCTATTGACTTCTGACCACTGTACATCTTTTCTGCGTGATACCACCTGCATGAATTTGTTAATGTTGACTTATTAAGCTCCCTATTGTATTACATTTAGAGCTTGATTTATTGATCTATTTATTTCTTTTATTTCTGTATGGGTTTTTTTTTTACCATTCTGAGAAAATGTGTTTTGTGATGTCATACTTCCTTTATTGAGATAGGCTGTGTTTGGTGCTTTGGTTGTGTAACGGAGTAATTTCTCGACTTTGGGGAAAGTTAAGATATATTTAATTTTTTATAAGCTACAGTCAAAATCCAGAGAAGCAAGTTTTTGAATCAGAAATGTCTTAAAAGTATATTTAAGAGAAAAAATGTGTGTAATAATGTGTGTGTGTATATATATATATGTATATATGTATATATATATATATATATATATATATATATATATATATATATAGATAGATAGATAGATAGATAGATAGATAGATAGATAGATAGATATAGATATATATCTATATATATATAATCACAGTGACACTGAGTGTTATATGAACTGGGTTTCCTGCTGAGCAGCTTCCCAGGCGCTACTGGTGGAAGTCTGCCCTGGGGAAGAAAAT
>VUQG01019309.1:0-10555 GCA_015106755.1 Etia nguti | reverse complement strand
AAAAAAAAGATAATTTGAACTGGTTTGAAGAGAATTGAACAAATATTTAAAATATAATCTGATCATTTTTGGAGCAGCCTTCAGGATCTCCACGTATTAACATGCTGTTTTTAGAGTTGATGGATAGCATTAACAACCTGCTAGCTGCAAATAATCATGTGCAGTTCCACATGATTATGAACAGACAAAAAGAAAACATATTACTGATACAGAAATAGTTTTCTATACGAGATCACTGCAAAAAGTGCCGCCTTACCTAATGTCCACCCTACTGTTACTCATTTTATATTAAGATTTAAAAATCTAGTTGGTATTGGTATGGAGAGTAGCCTTCAGTAATAGTAATAAATCACACAGCAATAGTACATTCATGTAGTTGTAAAAAAGCATGACAATATATTAAGTATTCCAAAGTATTCAGAATACGTTACTCACATTGAGTAACTTAACGGAATACGTTACAAAATACATTTTGGAGCATGTATTCTGTAATCTGTAGTGGAATACATTTTAAAAGTAACCTTCCCAACACTGCGCGTGGATGTGTCTGTCTGACAACAAAAGATTGTAACACCTTGTGTTTGTGTTCTATAGTAAGATGCACAGACACAAGATTGCCAATCATGTCTTCTGATTCAAGCAGATAACCATCAGTCCTACGTTTACCATTCTTTTTCAATATTCAGTAGTATTCAGAATGTAGTGCACAAACGATAAAAGATTCGCTCTATTTTTGAGGTAGTGCTAATGTACACTGTAAGAAAGAGAAGCCTTCATGTCCTTGTGCTTTTACTATGTTGCAAAGGGTGAGAAATTGTTGCAGAGGTTACAGTGACTGATGAGGGCAACAGAAACAACCTTGATCTGTGTCTGAGATGGTTTGACATTTTGTACTTACCAAAGTCAAGCCAGCAGGAGCCTGTAGAGAACCTATTTTACCTCACATCAAACCGCTCTAATTTCAAAAACAGTGAAGATTCTTCTATGCATGCCCTTTAGAAATACAACCTGGGTGTTAGAGGAACAGAAATCCCTCGATGAAAGGGATAGCCATGGCTGTTCCTATGGCACATTATAGTTCTATAGTGTTAAAGTATACGTGTGTGTTCATGTATCCAAGGTCTGTAATGACTGATGTTCCCTCAAAGACCTCGGGGCTTTGGGGATGGCAAATATGACCTCTACAGAGGTGAGTGGATCAGCGGCTCTGCTATGACTGACTGCTTGCGTGGAGGAATACTCTAGATGCCTCCTGTGACCTTGTCCAGCTTGGAAAACACATGGGGACACTTTGTACGCAGATCTGAATTGTTCATGTGTGTGGCAGTTGCACACCGCTACACAAATGCATCCCAAACATCTAGTGGACAATCCTTATCTTCCTACAAGGGTAATGGACTGATAAACAAAATGCACCGCACCCCCGCCTCTGAACCTCCAAAACCAACCAATCAGAGCAGAGTGTTTCTCTGATGTAATTCTTACACAATCCTTCTGATACGTCTTGTGGAATACCACTGAGACACACAGACACACACAGATTAAACAGAGCATTTTCAGTCTGTTGGCAACGCACAAAGACATGAAAAGAAGCTGGAAAATAAAACCTCAGAAGTGTCATCTTTCATTTAAACAGTTTCCCACTTCACACACATCATGAGAGTGCCTGTGTGAGCAGCTTACATACATGTCAGCATTCACATGGGCGGCTGTGTGGGGAAGGGGACAGACGTAGTGTTAACAGGGAGACACACACCTCATAGCGGAGGTCCTAAATCTTCATCAGCAGTACCAACTCGCCTGAGGATCGGAGCAGAGAAAAAACTCACTGATGAATGGCTCTATACAAGTGTGTCTAGCAAAGGCTGTGTGTGTGTGCGCGTGTGTGTGTGTGTGTGCGCGCATTCATCTGTGTGAGGATGTCCGTTAGTGCTAATGTTCCAGTGGGGATTAGCTTCAAACCAATCAGGACAGCACGTTGTGATTAACCCCAGTGTGATATAACAAACCAGGAACATGCACATCCACAAAGCAAGCATCCTCTGCAAATGATGCACACACACACACACACACACACAGGGTCAGTCAGTAACACAATGCATTATTCCTGAACATATAGCTGTTCACAGTTTTGAATTTTAATCTTTGAAGTGCCATAACCAATTCCCAAAATATAGGCCTCTAACATTTGTCATGCATAAATCAGCAGCTGACTTGCAGCATAAAGTTTTCATTTCAGTTTATACCAATGTAACTTTGAAGCCACATCAATCAAGATTTTTACATTAACAGCAGAATATTTGTATGTAATGTGAAAATGGTAGCTATTATGAGCACACGGTGAGTTATTATTTAACTTTGCACTTTGCAAGCTCCATCCTTAAACCATACAGGTGCAATGCACAGACACACATTAACACTGCAACAACAGCGACTCATAAAATACTAGGATTTTACACACTAAAACTAAACCACAAACTTCGTGGATGGGCTGTACCTCACAGCAGGTCATATTGAAACTCAGCTACTTCCATTAAAATGCCAAAAAGCTACCACCAGCACAACACATTGTCAGGGTGTTTTGAGTTTATTGTGTTTTGCGACTCTTTGTATTACTGGTTTAAGTTCAACTTTTACAGTTTAGCCTTGGGCTTAGTTCTTTCTATGTTTTTGAGTTTTCTTGTATTTCCAGTTTATGCTTTATTGGCTGTGAGATTCCTCTTGTGTCTTCGTCTCACCCCCTGTGTCACTTGTGTGAGCCTGTCGTGTCATCTGTGTTTACGTCTCTCTCGCCCTCTGTGTGTCCTAGTCATGTCCTTGTGTATCGTCTTCTTTTCTGTTCACGTGTTCCTCTCCTTGTGTTTCATCTCTCTGCCTCCTCAGTCCATCTCTTCCCCATGTCTGTTTCTTTCCTCCGCTCCCTGTGTCAAGGGAGTTTTAGTCTGCGTCTCAGTGCGTTTCCTGTTTTATTTCACAGTCTCTCATGTTCAGTGTGTTTAGTTTTGCTTCCCCTGTGTCGTTTTGTCTATTTGCTTCAGCTGTGTTCCCATGTGTTTCCTCTCTCCCTAATCACCCTTGTGTGTTTATATTGTGTGAGTTGTTCCTTGTCAGCTTGTCTGTTCACTGTGCACCATGTTCCGGGTTTTTCTATGTCCAGGTTTCATGTTCTGTGTTCTCAGTGCTCATTGTTTAGTTACATTTTTCCCAGTTTAGTTTATGGTTAACTTTGTCTTAGTTCACGTCTGCCTTTCGTTTATATTGTACAGCCTAAATAAAAGGCTTGTTTTTTTTGTTAAGTCCATTCTGCCTTTTGGGTCCGCACTACAAACACAAGGTCAGCAGACCCTTGACACACATCGGAGAAGTCATATTTAGTGATCCTAATAAAAAAGAGCTAAGACTTGCTGTCAGGTTCAGTTTTCTGTCTAGACACCTGTCAATTCAGTTAAATTCAATTTTTCAGTTTAATTTTGTTTTTATACCACCAAAACGTAACAACAGTTTCCTCAAAGTAAAGTGCTTTATATCATAAGGTGTGGACCATACAGTAATACAGAAAAACCCTCAAAAATCAGAGGACCCCATATGAGCAAGCATTTGGTGACAAAGTACCCAGAGAGAACCCAAGCAGCCACAGTCACAACATGCAAACTCCACAGTTTACACTGGACCACAGGGGCAGACTGACCTGTGTCAGAACTTTTCAATGACACCGTATACGTTCATTGGCTGACTGTCATACCAAAAGCAATTTGTTCCGACTATGCAGTTGTTGTGTCATCATCTAATGTTTTTCACCCCATTACACTTAAATACATTATTAAAAGGACTAGCAGGTCAAACTGCCCATAAGCCATAGACCTTGTGTATAGTGACTGGTGTAATTACTCCTTATTAAAGGGGCTTAATCAAAATTTAATGTATGTTGAGCACATTTCTTGGCTCCTGGCCCCAATTTAATACAGAGTATTTGACCTTAATGCTACCTTATCATTTATCAAAGTTTGATTATATTTGCCTTCTGAATGCAAATATGAGTAAAAAGCTGTGACTCCTTTTGGGATCACTGGAAGCTGTAGAAATCTGAAGTCTAACATGTAGAGCATGGTGTTAAAAGGACATGCCTTGCAGTATGCATCATACTGTACGTTTACGTTTACAAACTGGTGCTGAGATATGAGTCCAACACAACAACAGAAGAAGAGTTAACAGAAAACACTGAGCGGGCGGACCCCGATGGAGCCCTAATCTTTAGCTCTGTTCTCTTATCAGTCTAACTCAAAGGAATAACATCTATAGATCTCCATCCAGCTTCAAGTCGTTGACCCAACCACTGGCTCAGCAAAAAGTTCCAATTCCATTTATCGATCTGCTCTCCTTCGTTTGTGGTTTTGTCATTATCCGCTTCAACTGATGCTACCATTCGCAATTTGATATTGACGCCCTGCTTTGATCTAATTTTCGTAGCGCCACAAAATTTTTGACTTTCCTTTGAGTTTTCCCATTAACTCGTGTTATTCTTTGACAGGGTTCCCTTTTCCACTCAATAGGAGCTAGTGAATCATGACAAATGACATTACAGGCGATTGGTGCAAATAATTGATCAGTGGGTTGATTGACCAAGTTATTGCCCTGTAATTAAAACTGGTTCATGTCCTCCATTTAAATGCCTTGAGATAAGGAAAAAAAACAGAATATACTTTAATCAATACCAACTAAAGACTATCCACAATCTCGCGCGTGCTGTAGGAATCTCCTATTCAGCAAAGTTGAGGTCTCAGCTCTCTGTTACAAGTCTTGATAAAAGACATTTAATCCAGACTAAAGGCATCTTCACAGAAAGCAACTAGCAGTTAAGTTTCAACCAGAGATGATAAAAGTCAGTGGCATTCAGTGACTGCAAGTGCTGATGAAAGGAAATAACCACTGGCAACAGGAAGTGCACAACTATCGAGTTAAACCTTTGTCAAGTGCTATGGTCGAACAACAGTGCCAACAAAGGACGCCGTTGTGACATCAACACATTTCCTACAGGTAGCTTTTGGTTCCTATCACAAAGTAAGACACAATGGTTGGACACAACACAACTGCCATCCCAGAACTCAGCTAAAATCTAGTTCCTCCATAATGAGCCAAACTGCATAATTTTGTGAGAGGACAGTGAGGGGATCCTTCAGATAGATGAGTCTGAAGATGACTCATGGGTTCTCACTTCTGCATCTTCCTCCAGCTCAGCTTCTATGTCCTTGTTTAACAACACTAACCCAACGCCTGCCATACCCTCCACCCTGGCCCGTTGATTTGCTCCCATACACCTACTGAACACATTACAGTGTATTGTTGAATAAGGATGTGGATCAACTCTTCCTCCACACCCAAACTTGTCCTCGGCTAGCAACCTTGCTTTTGAAAGCCTGTAATTGAAGACCTTTTTGTTCCCGGCTGGCTGGAAAGGGTTTCATTAACTCAAATCAAAGGGGGGAGGTTTCATCTGTGAGGACAACAGGAGGCAGGGATCCATAATGCTCTGCTCCTGACAACATAGTGTCCTCTGTTAGATCTTCCATCCCAGAATGCTCTGCTCAAATGGACTGTTTACCAGGGCCCCTTTATCACTGGGCAATCAATGAGAAGAAAGCAGAAGAAATGTTTTGCACCCACAACTGCTTAAGGAACGATACAAATTATTTATAGTTGTGAAGGGTAACCTGGATCACCAGGTGCATCCACTTTATCGACCTGGGGCTGATAAATTGCGATTATAATGGAAGTGCAGTTCTTTGAATGGCCAATTGAGGGAGGCTCAAAAGCATCTTGATCTCTTTTTTTTTTACTTTACCAAGTGGATCATCACGGCCTTGCCGTATTGGTCCATTTGATTGACCTTTGTTATTATTATTTATTTATTTTATTTTAAGTTATTACAGACAGGACAGACATGACTGGGGGATAGGAAAGGGAGAAAGAAAGAAAGAAGTTGAGGGAAAGAAAAACAGAGGGGAAGAGGGACAATGAGAGACGACACTTTAAAAAAAATTCACCTGGATCACCTGTTGAGAGAAAGAAAAAAAGAGAAAAAAACCAAAAAGAGAGCAACACAATAAACACAGCACCATTGCAATAACAGTAGATACTACATATTGAATGTTATTGTGCAGCGCGCAAGACCGACAGCACACAATGTGCTTTGAGGTAGCAGCCAAGAAAGATACAGTTTGTGTCTGTGAGTAACCGTGTGCACACCTGTGTGCAAACCTGTGTGGATGAGCGCGCTTGCATTCAAAAGGTTTCTCCATGTAATCTGCTAGGGGGTGTGGGGAGCCATAGCCCCCGTCCCCCAGGACATGAAGCAGGCTTGGAGGAGATCCAGGCCCCAGACATCCAGAGGACCCCAGAGCACGAGAGCCCAAGAAGGACCATCGGAGGGGCAACTGTGCCACCCTCCTGGAAAGAGCTGAGGATAGCCCCGAACGTGGGGCTACCCATCAGTCACGGTGCAGAAGCCGCAGGGTGCTTCAGTGACGTGCCCGTGGTCCACTCTGGCAGCCAGGTACGCCAGAGTGGACCAAGCCCCCGGCCCAGCAGCCCGAGGTCCAAGGCCCCCCCACCCCCCTGGAAGGTGCCATACCTGGGAGGGCCTGAGATGTTCCCAGACAGGTGGAGTCTAAGACTCGACCTGACATATAAACACAGACGAACAGGCACACACAGACACAGACATGCATTTCCACCCTCATGCACACATATACAAGTACTCGGCACTCACCCAACGTGGAGACAAACAGAAATGGACACTGTATACACACTCACACTCCCCAAACATACTCTATACCCCCAGGTCCAGGTACCCTCACCCCCAGAGGGGGAATCCGCCCCTAGACCCAGGAGATGTTACCCTTTTCCCTGGAGTGGAGACAAGCATGTTGATCTCTGGCCTCTGAAATTCATTTCTCCCATTAAAATGTCGACTGACATAACGCTAAAAATCAGAAACCAATGGGCAACCTCACTGTGTAGTGCTAATACATGTATAGAATACATTTAGGGTTCAACATAAAGCGTTTTAAAGTGAATATAATGTTTAGAAAATATGCTTCAATGACAGCCTGTAAACTCCAGTCACCACTCGCAGATGGAACGTGCTTGTAAGCAACTTTTTTTATTGTCACGGTAACACTCGGCTGGACTACAACAGGCTACAGGGGTGGCTGTAGCTCGGGAGGTAGAGCAGGTCACCTACTGATCAGATAGTTAGTGGTTCAATCCCTGGCTCCTCCAGTCTGCATGTCAAGTATCCTTGGGCAAGATACTAACCCCAAGTTGCTCTCCGATGCATCCATTGGAGTATGAATGTAGTTAGGAAGCACTCAGTTCAGAAGAAAGTGATTGGGTGACTGTGGCATGTTGTATAGAGCGCTTTGAGTACTCCGGGAGAGTAGAAAAGCACTATATAAGAATCAGTCCCTTTACCTTTTCAGCTCTCCAGTAGTCACTGCTCCACTCTGGTCCCAGCATCACTGAAATATGGAAGACCTTTGATTAGTAAACTCCTACAGCTGCACTGCCCCTCGAGCTCGCTGCATGACCCCTCCCCTGCAGCAGAGCCAAAGACCACACCTCCGCCACACAGCCATAGAAACTTCTTCTGCTTCCTTTGAAATAAAGGGGTGAAGGATGGGTATTCATTTGGCTACTGCCACCAAGGAGGTCATGTTTCTGGTAGTGTTTGTGTGTGTGTCCTACTAGTTCGTTTTTAGGAATATAATGTTATATGGAGATTCTACGTATCACATTATAGTTTCCATCCAACTATCTTGTCAAATTTGACCTCTGACCTCACTTTATATTTCACATCTGCCTTTCTTTCAAATTGACCCCAAAATGTGTTACATCTCTAAAGAAGATACTGTCAAGAGAAAGAGAAAGAGCTGTCTAGTTAGTCAGAAATATACTGTAGTGCAATGTTTTATTAATAAGCTCAAGTTATTTACAAATCAATTATCCATTACCCACTCCTATTTAATGTCTGTGATTTTTACTGCACTACACACTTCTTAAAGTACATTTGAAGAACATATACAACATATAATACTACTCCCTTTAAAGTAAATACTGCCCAGAGAGTGAGCTGTGTTGGTGATGATCTGCACTTCCAGGTGATTGAGCATCTTCAGGATGCGCAGCGTCTTTCTAAGATGACGACTTATCCATAAAAGCAGGACGCATTTCAACAATTCTGTAAAGTTTGCCTTCAACATTACAAACATTCAGCATCTCATATGTACAACTTTATAACCTTTATATGGCTAACTTAATAGCAATCACTTTGATATACTTTTATGTTTTATAAATTATATTTTACTTTGCACAAATGTATCAACATTCAATTTCTCTCCATAACTCAGTGCAGTTTCTGTTCAAACACTCTGTCCCCCCTCCTGTCTGTCACTGATGCTTTTTCCTCCTATTTGCAGCAGGAGATTCGGCAGACACTAGGGTTGTTGTTTTTTTGTTTGCTTGTTTGTTTTTTCCTCTGTGTGACTGTATGATGCTTTCTAGCCCTCTGTCACACTCTACAGCCCCTCTCTGCAGGTGTCTCTCCCCATTCTGTTTCTGTCACAGCGCAGTGCCGAGTGCGATGACTCATCCTACAGTGTGAAAGACGTGAATTGCTGCCTGTGTTCAGCGCAGCGCTTGCTTCTCTTCTAGTCTCCCTCACTGTCCTTCCTGTGCTCTCTCTCTCGCTCCTGCACACCCCCATTCTGTCTCCGTCTATGAAGCACTGATCCGTGGCTCGGCTCCGTCACATGTAGATGTTGATGGACAAGAGGAGTAAGTGGCTGAGACAAAGGAGCACATGTTATATATGCAGATAGGGCTGAATGACAGCCACCTCATGTCACCTTGCTGCTGCTGCTGCTGGCTGTTACTGTACACATCACTAGATACCTCAGCACCAGAGAGTCGACATGAGCCAGAGTCCCGTTGCTCTCACAGTACACGTGTGCTCAAATTTTACTGTGGAAAAAAATCTTATTAAAAAACTGAGTCATAAAATAAATGTGTACCTATGATATCATTTTACAAATGTGTTCCCAACGGGGATCAGGAATATGTAGCCATTATTCACATGTGAAGCTACGTATTAGCATGCTAGTTGTATGCAGAAAATGTCAAGAGGAATCAAATCAGCTTAGCTTCTTTCCTCAGATTAATCATCTCTGTGCACAAAGATTATTTCAAACTAGCGAATCAGTCCTAACAAATGTTGTCCTCATGCTACAAGGACATCTGAGAAAATGCTTTAAAGTTACAAGAAAATGCCGGTGAACCACGAGAAAGGTGTAACCGTAGTCACATTATTATATCCCGACCATCCTAAATTCCTGACAGAGCATAGAGGTTTGTCTTAACTGTGTTTGGTTGCAAGGTTAGCCAATAGACAATAGTTAGCATGCAACGTAGCACCCAGGGCTGAAAAATAAAGCTAGCATAGAAGCGTTAATAACTGCATTTCCACTAATGGGTAAAAGGCTAGACTTGAATTGGGTCAGACTTTTTACAATTGCCCAACTTTCCATTAAAAAGCATGTGTACTACGCCTAATCTCTGCCAAGTCAAGCTACTGAACTCGACCTCTTGATCAAGGTTGTGCTGTTGGTTCATTTTATAGCATTTCAATGGAAATATCCAACAAAATATTTGGATGCTGGCTTGTAGGAGGTCGTCTGATTGTAATATTGTAGGGTCTTTCCCCTACAATGTAAAGCGCCTTGAGGCAACTGTTAAAAAAATGTAATTGAATTAAGCAGTATTTTCATGTAGCAGTCTTTTAGTTGATTTTTTTTATTATCATCGCTTTTAGGTAATAATTCTGTCATATAAAAACATAATAAAAACAATCTGACTCCTTATTTTTTATTTCTTAGCTGTTTCATGTTTCTTGTCAGTATTAAAAATACAAAATACACAGCAGTGAGTGTAAACAGCATTCTGCACCTTTGGGTGTGTGCGCAAGCCACACTTTGAGTTACTACAACTGTTCTGTTGTGGTGCTTTTGTGGGGTGTAATTTCTATGTATTTTTTGTAAAATTGCTTCATTTTGTAAGTAGAGCTAATGATGAATTACCCACAAAAAACATGCACACACATCGTATACATACACATACACACATGCACCAGCTCTCTGGCTGCTGCTCTTGTGCTGTTTGTATAATCGCACCACTGCCCGTACATGAAAGGTAATATAAGGCTGAGATTATTACTCTATATCATACCTCCATATTTTTCTGCTCCTTTCATCTGTTTCCATTATCTCTCCCTGGAGTATTCCACCGTTCTTCCAATCAGCCTGTTTTCACCTCTTTTTTCCCGTCACTACAGCCTCCCATCCTTTCCCCAAACACACAGCCCAGAGGAAAAAGTGCGCGCAAAAATGGATTACCTGCCTTTTTAAGTCATATCTGAAATAGCACCTTTGAGCCCAATCATAACCTCTGCATATATATATATATATATATATATATATATATATATATATATATCTCTATATAT